>QVOB01022308.1:0-24237 GCA_014839585.1 Pseudomyrmex concolor
TAAGAGAATATACTACACGATAGTAATCTCTCTTGCGATACTGACACCATCGGGCAGTGAGGCTAAGTACTTATCGGACCGCCCTCGTACACACAATATCGCGAGAAAGTTTTCTGCCACGGTCTTCGATCTCGCTCGCGCTTCTAGAAAGTCTTTTTTCTTCTTTGCATGATTGTGTCCGATGGGCGATTAATCCTCGCCGGATGTTTCGCGAGCCACGCGCGCTTTCTCCCTTTTTTTTCAGAAAATAATAAAACATTTTTAGTTTCTGTCGCTCTCGCGAACGCTGCACCGAGATCTGAAAGAAGTGCAGATGATTCGAATTTATTTCTTGGCGGGCTGTATGCAACTTCACCATTTCAACAATTGGTTGGACGAGTTTGACAATGAGTGCGTGGCAATAGCTGAGGAAGGGAGGGTCTTAAAAGTTTCGCACGGCACACGTTTCTCTAAAGTATAGATATCCCTTAGATAGACAGGTCGCGAAAGGAGGTCGACTTTTCTCGATGTCCACAAAGATGAGGCGGGGGCGCGCAAAAAGCCCGTGGCTTTCACATTTTCTCTGTGGCCCATATATTACACGCGTATGTAACATGTGTACACTATAATAATCGACACGCGATGAAAGCCAAGCTGCGTGATTTCAGGTATTTAACGATCAATTATAGCGCGCGCTCGTATCGATATATCGGAAAAAGAAACATATTTTTATCATTGAAAGATTATATGGGACGTGAATAAAAATGAGATTCATGTTTTGCGAAATCGGTGGCGTTTTATTGTCACACGTCTGTTCGCCGTTTGCAAATATTAAATGTTTGTACAAGTGTGCGCGCATATCGCAAATTCCTGCACGTCTGGTTCGCACAAAGTCTTTGTATCTTACAAATTGACGGTATTCGATTGTTTGCTGGAAGAAAACCGAGTCGATATTATGTAAATTATCATAATGCGGAGGCCGCGCGCGGAATTGCGTTTAGGAGTAAAACCCATCACGCGTGTGTGAGACAAGATAAGAGAGGGCGGTCGTTGATCTTGTTCTTCGCGACCGATCATTCTTGAAACGAGATAATATTCCGTTCGAAACAAGAAAATAACATATTTAAATATTTTAATCGACGTTTTAACTCGTTTCTCGAAATGGCAGAAATCGATACAAGATTCGAACTATCGAACGCAATCATCGTTTGTTACATCGAATAAGTTCAACTCTACTTTCTGCGTAAAAGTCGAAACGTTATTCTTTCGACGAGAATTTTTGTACAACTGAATGTAACATCTCGATATTACCCATTTTGCGTTTTAACAAGCCTGTTTCTTAATCCATGACTGAAACGAACGTCAATTTCGAAGTTAAGCGGTCACACTGATGCGCCCGCTAACGAGTATTTATCTTTCTCTCTCTTCGATTATATTTCAGTGAGCAGTGACGGCGAAACGAACGGCCTCGGCGAAGAAACCGCGGCGAGCGGCGATTACGTGCCGTCGGAATCGAACGGGCCTTATCTGGCGGGTCCGATGGTGATACGCGTCTATCCGGACGGCCGACCGGTTCCGGAAGATCAGAAGCGCCCGTTGCCGAGAGACGAGGACGCGGACGAGATGCGATACTCCCGTTTGCCGTCTATAGAGGACATCGAAGCTAAGAGCGGTAGCACGTTCTACGGGAAAGGCGCGAAGGAACCGGTAACGGCCAACAGAAGACTGTCCAACTTTGAGGACTATCGGCCATTGAGACTGTCGACAGAAGCGGCGCGTTTTCCTAGAAACCCGCTGTCCTACGAAAGATTACGAGTCACACCGCTGTACAGACGCAGAATGTGTTACTAATGATAACGAACTTTCTTGCGTCCGATTGATAAGAAATACCTTTGGTGGATCATCCGCGATAAGGAGAAATTCTTGAAAAGAAAATCGCGCCGAGATCCTGCAGAGAGACGTCATCGCGGAGATGCGCTCTTGCCGCGGTTTCAACAATGGAAAAAATGGAAATAAGGAAGAGAGCGTGGACGACGTTGAACACGGACGATTGATGCGATGACGATCCACCAGCCGCAATTACTAATTCATTGCCGATAAATCGCGTTTTAATCTACCGATGTCGTTACGATAAGCGCGAAAGGAAATCTTCGGGCCGTCAGGTGTGATTAATGAAAATGAAGGAAGAAATCAAGGACGTAATGTGGAATGTAGAAAAAAAAAAGAAATTCTCGTCTGAGATAAAAAGTTTATGCAAACCGCAAATAAATTGCGAAAATTTTACGGTTTGAGTTAACCGAAGGTCGGAAGTTTGACGATTGGTCGGTAATTAGATTTCTAGATTACGCGATTATAGAGAATACGTGTGTGTTTTATGTGTGTTTGTACGTTATATATCGATAACATGAATAATCGCCGACCATGAATATCACTTAGTTTCCATGTATTTAATTTGATTCATTTACTATTTATTCAATACTCAATGTGATTGTCATAGCTGGCGTGCTAACTGTTTTGGCGGATAATGTGTGATTAATTTTTTACGATTTATTCTGGACTCTATAAGTAAATAAAACAGAAAGTCAAACGTGTTTTCGTGCTACGATATTGTTTCGCATTTTTTCACAAAATTGTAAATATGACATTGTTAGAAAAAATAAGAAAATGCGTATATAATAATTTCGACAAGCATGATAATTACTCGTTTTAGTTGATGTATATTATTGTCTATGAAAATTCGAAGAATTTTTGCAAATTTAGTAATCCATGCCATTTTTTTCTTTGATGTGTAATGTCACGCTAATGTACAAGGGAACCAATGTACCTCGCCAAAAAATCATATCATATCTCATAGAATATATCTAATAATTTTTTTAAATAATTGAATATTATGCGAAACACGTGCGTTTTAATATTATAATTCATCTAAAACTTCTGTATTTGTTAAAAGCTATATTAGTGCTAGTATATATATATATATATAAAAAACGAGCGTTTGTTAGAAAATATACATAAATACACTTCTATTTATGACGATTACAATTGATTATTATATCGCGATATATATAACATTTCTATCATACAATTTTTTTTCGCCTTGTACATAAATATCTAATATCTTTTTACTGCGATTAATTTTAAGTACACAGTACACATTAATAAAAGATGGATTATAAAGAGTGTGTGATAAAATATAAATTATATATAATATAGTGAAATTAACAATAAGACAATGTGATAAAGTATATAATTAACAGTGCCTAAATACATATATATAAATCTGTATGTCTTCGTTTTCCTCTTTCTTTATATCGATAATTTACATATACATCTTCTAAAGTTTGCATAATAGTCAAAAAGTAGATTCTTATTACTTATATTATATAAAAAATGTATATATCAAATTAAATATACAAGAGTGAGTCTGATTAAAAGTTCAGCATGTTTTTCTCAAAAACGGTTAAAGGTAGGAAAAGACATTCATCATCCTCTGCACCGCGAAACCACAATCGGCTACGCAGTTGTCGACCATGTACATCGTGGACGTAGCGTTAGCGAACAGGACGGAAAAGTGATAACAACTAAAATGCAGCCGTGGCCGCTCTCAGTCTTCTCTTTGGCGATGGCGCCATTTATGACCTTCGGCTTTGTTAGTGGCCTTGCTTGACCATCAGATGGCACTTGAACTTTCTGAACAGTCTCATGAAAACATCACCCAACGTTATTCAAAGCGCACCTGTTACACACGCCGCATACGCGATCTAGTAACACCTTTGTTTATGCTCCAGCCAAATAAGGCGAAGGGCGGAACAACTGAACAAGCACTCGGCAGATGTGAGTGTGTAGGAGATTCTGTCGCGAGCCGTCATCACACCACATAGCTGTAGACGTCAGATCCTCTTGACAGCGGATTCCCGTTTGATTTTGATAGCGGATAGCGTGGTTGCAAAGAAGCCGTGTTACATTGAAGAAATGTCGTATGAAACAAGTAAGTCAAAGTGGTTTGAACGTACGCGACCGGCTTGCAGTGCTGTGCCGATTCCGTGACATCAAAGTATCTCTTCAATTTTCCGGTTTGCTTATCTCTGATTTGTGAAATGTAAGGTCCGTTACGCGTCCAAAATGCCAACATAAAAGAGAATTTTTTTGTATTTTTTAATGCGTTTTTGCATAGATTTTTTTATTTAGTACTAGGAACTGCACAGATTATTTAATTTTTTTTTTGTTTTATTTTTTATTTAAGTCAGAACATGATGCATGACATACACCGGACGATGTCGACGCGCGGCTGATGTCAATCTGTACACATACAGGGTGGTTCGGAAATTACATATTGTGTGTATGTGTTTTAAAGATTAAAAAAAAAAAATAAAATTATTTTAAGTATTTTGTAAAGATAAGATTGAAAGAGAAGAGAAAGAATAAAAACGTAAAATTGGAAAAATAAAAACTCTGCACAATAAAATTGTATAATGTAAATACATGATATACATATGTTTGTAATCTTTAATAACGTTTACATAAAAAATATGAATTTTAATATTTACAAATTTTAGGATTTTTTAAATTAAAATATAGGAGCTTTCAAAAATAATTTTTTAATTGTTTTTTATAGAAAAAATGTGAAAAAATGTTTACTCATTTTTTTACATTAAATATACAAAATAAGGTTTTAAATAATCTAAAACACCCTGTACATATACAGAGAAAATGAATCAACATGATATTAACTGATTAAGATAGGATTGCTAAGATAAGAAATATGTGCTTGATACTGCAAGTTTTTATCAGACATAAACATAAGATATTTAAAAATACTTCAGTATAATACACTTTAGTGTAACATTATTTATAGAAATAATTATAATTCATTATACTTTTTTTTTTTATAAAGATAATAAAGATAATAAAAAATGTTTAAAAAGAGGAAGAGAAAAAACTGAGAAAAATTTCTCTCTTACTGACAACATTCTCAATTAATGTATCTATTATTTAGAATATAAAAGACATATATATATGTATAAAGTCTTTTATAGTATTTTTTAATCTATGGTATTATCTATAGTATATTTTTTTACCTATAGTATTTTTCTATCTATTATAAATGCACTTACAATGTTTTTGTTACACTTTTGAGACAGAAACTGTGCAGCATTAGTGTAAAACAAACTATATCTTGTTAGTGCTAAAGATAATTTGAGACATTAGGAACTGGACTCATGCCAATGTATCAAGGAGCGATATTTTAGTTCCAGCATCTGGATATATTGTGTGTGTTGTTTGCATGATATTTGATCTCTCTGTGCTCACTGTACAACAATATTTTCTTGATACATTTTAATATTATGTCAGATTTAATAAATCATAAAAATAATTATTAAAAAAGTAGTATAGTTATGAAAGATATCATTCTCTATATTATTTCCTAAACACTTTCATACTTTATTTCTTAGTAAAGATACATTTCTTTCTGTTTCTTTACTTTAAACATATAATTTACAGAATATATATTTGCTGCATTACCAAGAACTCAAAGAGGACAACCTCTAGTATTAGGTGGTGATCCTAAAGGAAAGAACTTTTTATACACCAATGGTAACAGCGTTATCATTAGAAATATTGATGTAAGTGTTGTTTGCACATCATAATAAATATTTTTATTATTTTATATAACAGCCAAATCATATCTAGATATATGTTTTTAAACATTACAGAATCCTGCAATTGCGGATGTTTACACAGAACATTCTTGCCCTGTGAACGTCGCCAAGTATTCTCCCAGTGGTTTTTACATAGCCTCAGGAGGTATGTATTTAATTTTTAAATGTTTAATGTATTACTTATAGAATAATATTTTCTAGAGATCTTTCAGTCATATTTTTGTTATACAAAAAATTCTAGTAATCTCAAAAGAAACGCACGTTTGTTTTAGATCAATCAGGTAAAGTGCGTATTTGGGATACGGTAAATAAGGAGCATATACTAAAAAATGAATTTCAACCTATCGGCGGGCCTATTAAAGACATCGCTTGGTCACCGGACAGTCAGCGTATGGTCGTGGTCGGAGAAGGAAGAGAAAGGTGAATATCGTTCAGATGTTGCAATAATTATAGTGCGACATATATATTAAAGTTGATAATTATGTTAATAATTATGTTTAGATTTGGACATGTCTTTATGGCAGAAACAGGAACGTCGGTAGGTGAGATCTCCGGTCAGAGTAAATCCATCAACTCGTGCGACTTCAGACCGGCCAGACCGTTTAGATTAATAACCGGAAGCGAAGATAATACTATCGCTGTGTTCGAAGGACCTCCGTTCAAATTCAAGTATGTATACGTATAGGCGACACTTGTCGTTCCGTTAGAAGAAGATTAAGTTTTCGCGTGATTTATATTTGGCGCTTATTCAGGATGACAAAGCAAGAACATACGCGTTTTGTTCAAACCGTACGTTATTCGCTCGACGGAAATCTGTTTGCCTCCGGTGGATTCGATGGCAAAGTATTTCTATACAACGGAGTAACTTCTGATCTTGTCGGTGAAATAGGCTCTCCTGCACATCAGGGTGGAGTCTACGCTGTACGTAACAGTCGGTTTTAATCCATTTGCGATAAGACTCACGATGCAAGGAAAAATTTTTATTTTTATCTTGTTTTTAATTACAGATTGCATGGAAATCTGACGGTAAGCAACTATTAACTGCTTCCGGGGATAAAACTTGTAAACTGTGGGATGTAGAAACACGTACTTTAGTTACCGAGTTCATTATGGGAACAACGGTCGACGATCAACAAGTTGGTAATTTGTATAATTAACAAAGCTTAGTTAACGAAGCTTAGTTAACAAAGCTAGATATCGGTAAAAAGTAACATGTGCAATAAGCTGAAACAATCTGTGAACTTTCAGGTGAGCTGTCTGTGGCAAGGGAATCATCTATTATCCGTGTCACTTAGCGGCTTCATTAATTATCTTGACGTCGATAATCCTCAGAAACCTATAAGAATAATAAAAGTAATCTTTTTTTTTGTTTTTTACTGACGTCTTTCGAAGTTTCTAGAATTTAACCAATATTCTTCAATATTCTTGTCGATATTTTTCAGGGCCATAACAAGCCAATAACGGTTCTAACGTTAAGTCCCGATAGAAGTACGATTTATACCGGTTCTCATGACGGCTATATCACCAACTGGAACGCAGAGACGGGGGAGAATGATCGTGTGCAAGGACACGGTCATGGTAATCAAATTAACGGAATGAAGGCGGCGGGTAACTTACTGTACACTGCCGGCATTGATGATACTTTAAGATCAGTTGACATTGCGACAAATGCATATGCGGAGACTTCTGTAGTAAAATTAGACTCGCAACCACGAGGTCTGGATATACATAACGATATAGTCGTAGTAGCTTCGGTTCGACAAGTAAGTCAAACGCGTATGTGATGTAACGCGTGAATAAATCGTACAACAATATTTTATATTGAAATCTTACGCTCTACAGATCACAGTTACGCAAAACGGTAAGAAGCTGTCGAGTGTACCGATTGATTATGAACCATCGTGTGTGTCAATTAATCAAGAAACCGGAGATGTAGCAGTTGGATCTACATCCGATAATAAAGTTTGTTCATTTATGTAATGCATGGAACATATATATATGTGTACGTGTGTGTAAGAGAACTAGTGTTTGTCTATATCTCTAATTTATTCTATAGGTACATATTTACGAATTGTCGGACACCACGCTAACTAAAAAGACTGAATTAGAACATCTGGGTCCAGTTACAGACGCGGCCTATAGTCCCGACAATAAATATTTAGTCGCCTGTGATGCAAACAGGAAAGTTATACTGTACACCGCACCAGAATACAAGGTAAAATATATTATATGCTACAAAATAATTTAGAACCAGTTACTATCAATCTGTAATATAAAAGCTACGTATGCATTGTGTATAAAAAGTGTACTTTTTTATAGTTTCTCGCATGATTTTTGTATGAATTGTGTTTATTGTGCTATAATAACAGTGTCTACTAATAATAATATTTATTTAGTTAAACTTGATGCTATGTAACGTAATTTTGTAACGCATATCCGTTTTTTTAACTAATTATTGTTTGTTATGTGCTTAATGGATTATGGCAGAGGGTGAGTGACATATCAATGTGGAATAAATATTCGTACTCTGTAAATAAGAATAAGAATATAAAAAGAAAACAATTTAAATTGATTCAATTTTTGCAGCTTGCGCACAACAGAGAATGGGGCTTTCACAACGCGAGAGTAAACTCCGTCGCTTGGTCTCCCACCTCTGACATGGTTGCGAGCGGCAGTCTTGACACGACCATCATCATCTGGAGCGTGACAAATCCAGCGAAACATACCATTATCAAAAGTAAGTGTATTCTCGTTGAATAAATTTCTCAAACTGTGTATAATAAAAACATTTACGTTTCAGATGCTCATCCTCAGAGTCAAATAACGCGTTTAGTCTGGCTGGATGAGGAAATTTTAATCTCAGTTGGACAGGACTGCAATACTAAAGTATGGCGTATAGAAAAGATATAAAGTAACTTTTGGAAACGTTTATATTGCCACTTTAAGGAAACTAAAACTTTGGAAGCATTTTATTTATTTTGTAGTTTACAAATATATTATATATTATTTTTTAATACAATCCTTGATATATATATGATTAAAAAGATTATATTGCCATCTTCTACAATCTCTTTTAGATTAATTTTTTTCGTATCCTACAATTCAAAACTTTCGGTCCTTTTACAGCTGTTCGCAGGGCCTTCGGTCTTTGAACATTGCGGAGATGTTACATTTGCATTAAGTCACACAGTGAACTCGTATCATCTAACTTGCCTTTATTATTAAAACGATGTAACAGTAACAAGAAAACGATAACAATTCGAACACTAAGGGTCTTCAAAAATTTGATCACACTTTGTACACTTAACGAAAGCACTTGCTAATACCTTGTCTTATTATTAATCAGTCCAACGCTGTTCTTATAAATAAGTGAGGTACCATAACTTTTATTGGTGATTCATTTAATATGTAGGATGCACCGCAAAAAACGGGCTTTTTTTAAAACCTTTTGGCTGCGACGCGCGCTTTATTGCTCATATTTATGTGCTTGATTTCCTAAAAAATTTGTATATTTCCGTACGTCTTTATAGTCGAACAAACCCTTTTACGAGTCTTATCAATTTTTTAATAACATTTACAGCGTTCGTAGTCAAAAGATGGGGATAATAAAATTTTTTGTTTACAATTTCTCTCTCGGATTTTGTTTCTTTGTTGATTCAAACAAATACGTTCGAATTAATCGAAAAGTTCAAAGCAGAAACATTTGAACAAGTAGCTCCGAACTATTCGATTAATTTGAAGATGGGCTTCGCAAACAGATAAAAAACCAGATTCTTTACGTTCTCCGTAACGCGTTTCACTTTGTATGGCCGAACTAACGGAACTGTTCGAACATGTAATACTTATCAACCCGAGATATTTCCAACGCTCGAGCTTGAGATTCAAGCAGTTTGAGTAATCCGAACGTCTAAAATTTCCGAGCGCTACTTTGTAATCATACTAATATATATATATATATATTTTTTTTTTTGTAAAGAGGTATTTTCTAAAAGGACTTCAAGCGTCTTATGTGTGAGCGCGCACGCATACACGCAACACACAGTGTCTGATATCAAAGTAATGAGACTTCTGTAAAAATTTATTTGAAAAACATTTTTTTTGTCTGAAAAATGTTTTTAACATTCAAGAATCTTATTTATCAATTGTGTGGAAAATAAATTTTTACTCATTACTTTTTCTATCTCGTGTATACTAGGAACATAACAGTGGCTTTACTATAGTGGTGGTTTCGACGTATTATAACGTGGACGTTTTTGCGAAGGAGCTACCGGATGCCGATACGACACGTGTTTCCTGAGAGCGTCTCGCGATCGCGATACGTGCGGACACGCCGTACAACTGTATGAGCTGTTGCTGTGCGTCTCCATATGCACTCGTAAGTTGTACTGATTGCTCAACTGTTTACCACAAATGACACACGTTACACTGGATTTGTTGTAAGTTTGGGAAGTTCGTCCGCCGGATGCGGACGGCGTGAGCAACTTGTAACTCGCGTCCCATACGTCTGGCGGGGGTTTCACGTCCTCCATGGGTGTGATTTGTTCCTCTACGACTGATGCGACCTCATCTGTAATATTCTCCGAATATCCTTTATCGACATACTTGGTAGTGGACGTGTTAACAGGAACAGACACTTTTTCTCTTTGATTTAACTTCGCATTTATGGAGTAGTACGGTTTTGTCTTCACACAATACGATATACTCTCTTGATCATTGCTAGGCTCTTCGTCATCCACTTTATCCGTCCTCTCAGGTAGCGGTGCGGATATCGATTGTGTCAATTCGTGAGTCGTCGGATTTTTCGATTCTGTCATTATCATTTCTTCGTTTAACAATTTCTTCTGAGACTCTATCACCGGCGGTTCTACATACAAACTGTTATCGTGCCTCGAATTTTTCTGAAATAAGAAAACGTGCACCAATCATGTCAATAACACGCTCATCACATTTTTCCATTAAAGAAAAACTCGAGAAAATATGTGATCTGACAAATGTAGTTACAGCTATATATGGCGCCATATTCTTTATTATTCTACATTTATGTTAATTAAAAATAAGATTGAAATTTACTATATGATAAAAGATAATATATACTTTAGATTTTACGAAAGAAAGAGATTTATACAAAAAATATAAATTTCTCTTGTCTTTCGATAGTTTACAAGTGTATACGTGGATATTAATGACATGGACAAACATTTTTTTTTTTTACGAAAATGATGTTGAAATATATTTTATTTTATACAACAGGTTATGCATTGCACAATAATTCTTCAGTTTTGTGCAATATGTATTTGTTTTATATACAAAATTATTAAAAAATAGTTTAAAGTCGGTAGTAATTTAAATCGTTGTTCTTCAATAAATAATCTATTCAATAAATTGAACAAGAAATAATTATCTCTTCGACATAAACTCGCAAAATGATCATCAGGATAAACAACGATTTTCTATATTTTAATAATTAAGTTATCTTATTTAAATTCTCTACTACTTAATACTTTTTTCTTTCTCTCTTTCTATGGAGATATTTAAAGAGCTTAATTTACTTATTTATATGTACATATATTTCCAGTAATTCACAATAAGTCAACATCACAAACATATTGACTAATTCAAAACTTTGCTTGAAAAAATTACTCCACATTTTTCCTTTTTTCTTTAGCTAAAACTATACTTGGATTTCACAAATTAATGGCAACGCGTTTGTTATCGTCACACTTAACTAAAGTGACAAGCATTATACTGCAAAGAAAACCTTCTGTGTTGAATAAAAAATCGCTGTTCTAACTTCGCTAATAAACAGTTTTAGTAATTTAGAAAAATTTCATGAGAAAGAAGCTACTTTAAATATACCTGTAAAGTCATTCTATGGGGTAAGGTTCCATGGGATGCATCCACTTGCATTTAGTTGCAACACACACAACGATCTTGATCTCGTGGATATCGTTTTTTTTTATTCATTATCGTTCCTTCTCGGTGTATTGTACGAACATAATATGTGTAGCGGTATAATTTCTTCTCGTGAAGTACTTCTTGAGGAACGACAGTGAATGTGTTTTTAAGTGACCTGAACAAAACAACACGATCATAGGATATTATAAAAAGATTAAGAAAGGAACAAGCGAATGCAAATTCTTTTGCTTCATTTTTTCTTTATTTTCTGAAGTAAAGAAGAAATTAATTGTATACGGGATCTTTCTAGAGAATCATTTGTGACAATTCTGTAATTGTTTTTAAGTATGTTGCATTAGACATGCGTGTTACGAAGGATAAGATAAGTTATGATGATATGTAAGTGTTGTAATACATATTTATTATGTGGTTATTATATTAGACGAAACAAATTCTACATGACACATAGATAATGCACAACAACACTTACTTATTATCATAGAAAGATTACGAATATCAAGGATATGAAAAGAAGTACTTTAATGTTTAAAAAAAGAAACATTATTTATGAGCTACTAAACAGATATTATCAAAACTATTATTATACAATGCATAAACAGTTGTATATATCAATATTAATAAAAAAATGAAAAAGAAATGCATTATAGTTTCAAATAGTTTAATGTTTATTGATAAAAAAAAAATAAAAATTTGGCTTCTATTCACATTTACATAATCAACCAGTGAGCTCTATACACTGTTCTCTATACACTACATAGTGTATAGAGAACACTTCAACTAAAGTGTGCTTCTATGCACACTTCAACAAAAAATATATTAGAAAAAAACCTGAGAATGTAAGAATAAATAAAACAGAAATAACTTCCTGTCTTTATAATTGAAAAACAATAGAACCTGTTGAGAAATGGTCGTAGATGATTAATCTTCCCAACTGTAGCCATTTTATAAACATTGAAGTGAGTATGCAGCATAATAAATTTCATTGTTATCAACAAAAAAATAACATGTTTAGTATTGATACAGCAAAATTTTTGTTAGAGGGATCTTATATCCAATCATGCACTCTTAGGAGAAAATTCGAAATTTTATATTTTGTCAGAGCAAACATCTTAAAACAAGCAAGTATTTTTCATGCTTATTACCTTAAGTATTAAATTAAAGCAGGCCATTAATATCACAGACTTTATTTTTTTACATTACAATATAGCATATATGTTACATATTTGCATATGTATATACATCTATATACACACATCTACATAGTCATTAATATTATTTATTTTATATGCATAAAAATGCCTGGCAAGCATATATGTTTGAAAACTTAATTAAAAAAAAATTTAAATATGCAATGAACTCTATCATAAAAATTTTAATCTCTCATGGGATTTTCCTCATGAGATTTTGCATCTAAAGCAGATATATGTATAAATGTAAGATAAAAATATACAATAAGAATATTAATAAAAATCTATCTTATATCATATCGAGATTGTAAATGCAGAACAAAGTCAATAAAAAAGAAGAGAGAATATATATTAAAAATATATTCTCTATATAAAACTAGAAGAGAAAGTTCAAAAGCTTATTGTTTTGTTTAATTTTAAACATACACAGTCTCTACTATTTTTTTATTTAATAAAAGAAGCACTTACCCCAGCTATATCAGCCAATCCACATATGTTTAATGTATCAGCCATAGCTAAAAGAGCAGGTAATTGCTCTTGATAAATGTTTACTTCTCCATTGTACATAAACTTTACTAGAGCACACAAATTCGCATATTCCATGCCTGGCAACACAATGACAGGATGTTGCAAGGAGCCTAAGTCCTAAAAAGTCATCCATAAATTTCTATTTAATACTGTGATCAATTTTGGTTTGTTCGTGAAGTTTTTAAATATTCAAGGCAGTACCTTAAACAATTCTTTAAAATAATAACTGCAGGCTGAGAGTATGATTCTGTGAGCATGAATATGTCTACCACCAGCACTCAGTGTGACATCTGTTAGGTGACCACCATCAAGCAATTTGGGGAGAGAACTCAAAAGTGTATTTTGGAAATTGTGCCATCGTAAACAAAACTGTTGACCCTCCATATCTCTGCTTGCTGCAGAAAAAAATCCCATCGAAACGCCAAATTAAAAAAAAAATCGAATCAATTATTCCGACATCAATTATTGTTTTCACAACTGCGCATAAACGAAAGATATCAGTCGTTGTATCTCAATTGTGCAATTAAACTTGCACTTGTTTAAAGATACAGCACGTGCACGAGGGTTTTAAATTACTCTAAAGAAATAAAAGAAAAAAAAACAACCGTTGCACGCTATACCTCATGCACGATATAACATATCAGTTGCTGTATTATTCGCTTACACGCACTTATTATTACTATTAACACTGAACATATCTTCTTACACGTATAGAGATCTCTCTTACGTACACAACTAGGTATTTAATCTTTTCGCAATAACGACACAAGATGAAAGGTTATGTGATGCGAAACATGAAGTTGTTACGGCGAGAAGAGAAAATCCCGTCCGAAATTGCGGATTACGTCGACAAAAAAATTGTTGTCTCGCGCGCGACGTCGAGATTGCTACTGTGGTGAAGCCAGTTTGAGGTACGGAGACACAATACTATTTATTTAATCAGGCTGCGGGGGGAAAGGTTCCAGCCAAATCTATTATTGTACTCAGGTATGGCTGGAAGAAAGGACAGCCGTTGTGACCCGTGATTTGTGAAACGGATCGACAGCTCGGTGACGACACGCTGCGCTACGATTCGCAAATCGCGAGAATCTATTTGCGGCGAAGAAAGATCGAAAACACACGAATTTCCAGATAGTTGTTTCTCTTACCCGTTAAAATTTGCCGTATAACCAATACGCCGTCCACTGTATAAACCACTCAAAAGTTGTCTTTGCGCTCCTTGCACAACACTACTCTTCGAGCGCTGCTCTCTTTCTCATCTCGCCGCGATCGCCATCACGAATTATACGTAATTGTAAGTTAGACAGTGTTGGAAGATCGAGGGATTTAACTCTCGAAGTGTAGCAGACGAACGCACGGGAGTGTGCGCGATACGTCATGGGTCGAATTGACCAATGCGATCAATCACTTAAATCCTCTGGCGAACAGCGCGAAGAACGTCAGTTTTACACGTTCCCGTCCTCGAACGCCGCGATGTCCACGTTTTGCGCACATGAACTACACGCCGGTTCTGTGAATAAACACGCTATATTGATTCGATTCCGTGCTACGTACGCCTTTTAAAATTTAAAGCTCTTGCGATCATCCATATATACATATATCGTACGACTCTTTCGCAAACAAAAAAAAAAATAAAATACAAAATAAAATACTTTTTCATCAAATGCAACACTAAAATGTTATTGTAATATCTATTTTATTATCTTTATGTATATTATATGGTGTTATATACAGAAAAAATCACGCCTATGACTATAAAATCGCTCAAACACTCAAGCTCGATTACGTCGGACTTTTTCTCTCAACAATTTTTCAAGTATTAAATTATGCTAGTATTCTCGCGATCGCGTTTATACTATGTTTATAATGTATATATATATGTATATAAGAACCATATATACTTATATTCATTAACACAGTAAGTTTCAACAAATCTCTCAATTATATCACAGAAATACAGACTTTACATTCGAGAGTGACAATTCTGAAGACGTTTAAAAAACCGGTGTTGGTGTGATCGAAACTTTCTACTTTGTAGAAATTTATACATAAAAGTATGTGCGTGTAAAAATGCTGTTAGAAGAAAACGATTAAAAGTTGTACGGAAAATCATCTCTCGGACTGATTTCTCTTGATGAAAAGAATCAAATCAATCAGCGCGTGTCCAAGCGTTCTTCTGAACGCGCCACATCGCGCCATACACGTTTAATCCTATATACACACACTTGTAGTAGGTGCGTAAGTAGAGATACGCACCATAATATGTGCGTGCGATCTTTCACTTCTTTCGATACTAGAGTATTTGTTCACAACGCTTGAGATTGATGCAAGAGACGAGATATAATGTCGTGTGATTATAAAATAAAAAGAAAAAACGTTGTGCATCTCTCAGGTGTATAAAATTGATTATGACGTGTATATATGTGTGTATATATATATATATATTATACATTTAGATTCCTAAGAAGTTTAACAAAGTACAAATCTACAGTATTTAAAGCCTGCGCTTTATAAAACAGTCAACAATAATAAAAAAGGCAATTCTTGTTTACTGGCTGCGTTCAGCGGAACAAGCTGCTTTGGTAGCAATCAAACGTGATTCGCTTTTTTCATTTTAGAACTAACAAATTTAAATCGAGTGTTGACAAGACGACAACTCGACGATTGTTCTGCTAAATATAGCCAGTCCATTGATTGTAATTGACGTATTAACTCTCTCGCTCCTAACTGTCTCCGCCTCTGTATGCGCGCACTCCAGTCTCGTGTATTAGATGCCTGTTATCTGAAAATGTGAGCGTCAAGCGACGTAGGCAGCGAAAGGGTTAAAGAACAAACATTTTCTCTTAGATATTAGTGCAAAAGAATGTCGAAAATTAATTTTTATACCTTGAAATATATCTTTGTATGAAAGAGAGAGAGTAACATTAATGTAACGTAAACATTATTTTACATCTCAACGTATATGTTAACGTATTTTTAATTAATTTCAAAAAATACATTAGAGAAAACGAGTATATAACAGATGCGATAAAAACCGGTCGATGAAAAATCGAGTTTTTTCTCATTAACTGTCAAAAATCACGAAAACTCCGTAGTTGTTAATTACGTTAGGCACAGATAGCTCTATACTACTGTATGAGTAGCATATTCACTCTAAAAACGTATTTGCAACGCGCAAAAGTCATAATATTATTCACTATCTATATATAGTTTAAACAACTTGATGTTTTTCTCAGATCTTTTTAAAGTCTCAATATTGCAACTTTGCATCGCGATAGAAACGTTCTTGGAATCATTTAGATAATAATAACATTTAACGAAATAGTTGGGGAGAAATCGCTTTTTCTCGCTCGATCCTAAATATAACAATTCTGAATTTCTTTTTCTGATGCAAAGTTATGTGACCCTGTCTCGCGATAGATTCTTACGTTTAATATTTGAGATTAGATCTACTTGCTTTGGTATCAATTTGTTCAAGAATCGTGTAACCTCTACTATATGCACCGGCGACACACAGAATCACAAATCTTCCGATCAAAGAAACGCATGTTTATAAAAATGTTTTAATATAGAAGATGCAAAAAAGATTGAGAGTGACGAAGGAGTGCACGTCACCATCGCGCAAAAACGTGCACTTGATTCAATATATAAGAATCAAGCAAATGTTATCACTCTTAGGATCGATATAAAGGATCGATCAAAAAATAACGTGTGTGTGTGTGTGTGTGTGTCCACTCGATATGTTTATATCTATACATATGTAATCTAAATAATTACACGTATACGTTTGACTTATTACTCTGGAATGTATTTGATACGATTTTAGACACCAGCATTTTTGCTATCTGTAATTTCAAAAGATTGTCCATTAATTTTCGTTAACTTGTACTTGTTTCTTTGCATCAGGTATCTGGATCATTGCGAGTACAGTACGCGCGCTCTGTCGAATGACATTTCGCGTGCGTTCATTGCTTCGTTATATCGAAATCGTTCGACTCAGTTAGATATGCGTGTGTGTGTGTCATTAGCCAAGACTAACAAAGTCGATAAAATCTACGAACTGGTTTTTAGGGACTCAGTTTCAGTCCTTTTCGACGGCAAATTTTCGGCGGTTTAATTGTAAAATCGCTACTACAGATGTTCACACGTACTTATACTTTTCATAACACACGTCTAATTGGTCCGCGAATACCGATTGACGTTCAAATTTTTCAAGTTGATTCTTTTAAAATGAAGTACGTTAATAAAACCGTCGAGTCGGGTTTAAGCGTCTTAATTTTTACCTCGAGAATAAAATTGTTTATGTCATAAATTAGTGACGCACGTGCGTGAAATATATATTTTTTTTTTTTTTCCAATGACAATGTCGATTACTATTGCGGCCCTTCTCCGTAAAGTAGAGTGAGAATAGCGTTTCTGAGAGCGAAGTTCGAGGTGAAGGAAGTGTCGTGCAACGGCTCGTTCGTCATTGGACTGGTGTATTTTCCGCACAGAAACCACTCGTTTATAGCCGCTCTTTCGTAACTAAATCCGTCTGAAGATAATTAATTAGATTTGTTACAAAATATATCGCGAAGATCTCAACGCTCTTAGACAAAGAGAAGTTTATTTTTTCTTACCAGAACACTGTACGGGTTCTTTCATTATCTCGTGTGTAATGGGACACAAAAATTCGTGCGGGATTTCGGACTCGTCTATATTTTCCACAGTGTTGCAATCTTCGCGCTTCAGCCAGTACAATTGCTTTTTTAGCGTCTCCATTGCCTGTACAAAAAATTGATACTCTTAAAACATCGAGCTTAAGATCGAGATAAGCAAAAATCTCGAAAATCGCGAATGTACCTCTTCGTCTTCTTCAATCTCCAAGCGAGATATCAACTCGTTCTCTGACACGGACAATAAATGTCGTCCAGTTAATCCCAGAGGAAGCACTTTTCTCAACAATCTCGATAGTCCGATGTCGTTCAACCACTTGAGGGTGTCGTGCACCTTCCAATCTGCAACCTAAAACGACGAAAATATTATTCAACAAAGATAATTCAATATATCTACACATTGATACGTTATTCTGCATATTTTTTTCGTGTTGAACATATTACTGACTCTCTTTTTCTTGTTTCGCAGACTGTCTATCAAATTACTTTGTGACACGAGTTGTTGAGGCACCTTCCAAACTAGGACGGTCTTATCCAACGCTCCTAAAAAGAATTACTATATATTGTTTTTATACAGAGAAAAAGAATTGTGACACTTTAAATAAATTTTTATTAAACTTAAAAAAGTAGTTAATTTACACACACACCTGTAGCAAAGAGAGATGTGTCCTCGGAAAATGCGCAAGACGTGACGAGACTGTCGTGATCCTCCAAGACGTACAGACAGGTCCCGGAAAACTGAAAAAAATTGCAATTGACAAACTAATTCCCTTCGAGAATTCTATTATCAAGTGCGATCATCTTCTTTGTGCTCACCACGCTCCATATGCGAGCTGTTCTGTCTGTCGCGACGCTACCCAGAACTTCTCCGTGAACAGGCGAGAAACGGACGCACATGACGTTTCCGCCATGCCCGGCCAGGGACTTCTTTTCCTTGTAACGTGTCCCGGTATCGCTCGAACCAATGCTGTCTGGATCGGGCGGTGGTTCGTTCGAAATAATTACGTGCCACAGTTTAACCAACGAGTCGTTGCCGCACGTCGCCAGTAGATATATCTGCTCGTCGACGTTCATATCTGCGTCTCTTGCTGCAAAGCGATGATATTGTTTTTTTTTTTTTTAATTACTCGGCACGCACGCTATAAGTTTTACACAATGTATTTGTATTATAAGAAACTAATTGTAAATAGATAAATAATTTTTTTTCTGCATACGCACTGCGCATTGCGGAACTCGCGGTAGGACTGAAATCGCATCCCTGCACGCCCAGATCGTGACTCGCGTCGCAAACCAATAACGCCTCGCTGCCGTTTTTCTCGTCCAGAGTGTCGAAGAGACGCCAAGTGCCCTCGTTGCACGCAGTTACCAGGTATCGAGAATCGTGCGTAAACGCGATGGCCGATATCGCGTCAGAATGACCCTCAAAAACGCTGTAACGTTGCCTAACGATTATCGTTAATTATCTACAAACAAACATCTAACTTATTAGTAGATATGCGAAACTGTGTCTCTCTCTTTTGTAAACAATTAATGCACGGAAAATCATTTTTACTAGAATTTTTATATAACGTGAAATAACTACTTCCCCGACATTAATTTGCATTCTAATTCCTATTATTAACACATACTGCAATTGCTCCATCGTCTCGATGTCCCATAACGTTGTCTTTTCGTCGTCGCCAGCAGTGGCGATTTTCATCCCGTCCGGTGACCAACGACACACGCGGATGCCCGTTCCCGAATTAACGAAAGAGGACTTCGCCTGGCCTCCGATCTGCGGAGAAAAGAGATTGCGTGAACATAGTCAAAACTAATTTACGAACTCTGCTATTCGAAATTCCCGACAATAATTACTTCTGTATTCCAAACCAAAGTCGTTCCGTCGAGGGAACAGGAAGCGAGCATCGAGCCGCACGGATTAAATTCCACGTAGTTGACGCTGTAAGTGTGAGCGTCAAGCGGACTGAATGGCTTTTCATGTATCTTAATCACCTCTTCCCCGTCTTCTTCTTCCGTTTCCACACTCCAAATGCGCACCAACTTATCGCTAGAAGTGAAATCTCGTTACGCAATTCACAGTTAAGTTTCGCGTCGATGTACATGGTGTTTGAAAAATTTTGCAAAGTCGAAATGTGAAAAAAAAAAAAAAAAAAAACATGTCTCAGACACTCTGTGTATAGTTTTGACTTACCCCGATGCTGAGGCTAGCAGAGTATTTCCATGGAAGGCGACGCTGTTCACCGCTCCGTTGTGATCCTCCAGTCTTTGAATCAATCGCACTTCGTTCGCGTAAGTCTCGGCGTTTCTCATCACATTGTGTTCGTGCATAGAAACCTATTACATCGGAGAATTTTGAGTTACAGCCACTTTTTACTTAGAGCTATTACAGTTACTTACTCTTTCGGGATCATTCACGAACCACTTCGTTCCGACGTTTCTCGAGAGTTCCGAATCGACAGTCAGATTTCCCATCAAATCCCACACTATCACCGATTTATCGTTAGAACCTGCAATTACATCGACGGTCAGCTTCTTCGTGCGGCTTCTCGTATTGCTTTTTTATTTCGGTCACAACGTAAAAATATATCGTACCTGTTACTAATAAGCTTCCGTCGCGCGAAAAAGCGCAGCAAGCTACGTATCTGTTATGACCGGATATTATCGTCACAACTTTTCCTGAGCTCTGAAAAGAGATTGAATAAAATTAGGGGAAAGATCAAATAAAATCGATTGCATTTAAATTCTTCTTTAGGACAATTTTCTCACCGTTTCCCAAATTACTGCCGTTTTGTCGAGGCCACAACTGGCAATGTATAATCCGTTGCTGCTGAAACGGACGCAAGTTAAGGCACTGCTGTGCTTTTCCATCACTTTGCAAAGCTGTAAAGTGGCAGTAGAGGGTTCGGCCTCGCATTTATTCTGGCTCACCGTCACTTCCCACAGTTTCACATTGTGATCGTTGCCGCACGATACCAACTGATAAAGCTTGGTATACGGCTCGTTACCTGTATTGTAAAGGTAGTTGTATTTACGATAATTATTTTCACGTTACGTTCAAACAAACGTGACGCTCGCGTACATGTTACTTCTTGGAAACTCGAAAAGTCGCAACAAACCACACCCATGTCGTGAGCGTCGTCGATCGAGGCGAGTTCCGTGACATTCTGATTGGTAGACGCGCAGGTGTCAATCAGATCGGCAGTGGAGAACAACTTGAGAACACCCAGTGTGCACGAGGTGACCAACCAACTGGAGTCCGGCGAAAAGGATAAACTTTGCACAGCGCCTTCGTGCTTTTGAAAGCACCTATGGAATAATGTGTGGCTTATAACAATTCAATAAAAAATGCAATAAAAATTGAAATGATTAAAATATAACATAGATAAGTTTTACAAAACTGCCCAAGCTTGTATCAATGTTTGTTTAATCAGAAGATAATATTTTCCAAAAAAATCTTGCCTGATCAAAGTGCGGTGAACCAGATCCCAAATACAGACTTGCCCGTTGTCACCGGCGGTCGCGAGTAACGTTGAATCCGGCGAGAATCTGCAGACCCTAACTGCTTCGCCGCCCACTTGCACCATCGTGTGTATCTTCGTTCCCGTCTTCGAGAAACAATCAATTTTCACATATAAAACTTGAAATAATTTATGACAATGCTCCTTACAGGCTGTTTACTTGAAACGACTAATGACATCTTATACTTTCTTTACCGCGTACTTACCGTCTGCTATAACAAGGCAATTACAAGACTATAGCGCTGTTAACTTTGTTTACCCTAACATACGTCTAAATAAAAAATTCATTCGATTGTTGTGTGGAACTAACTCGGCTTTTGCCTCTTTTAATTATCTTTCAGTTTACGTTTTCAGTAAACCTACACGCAAGTTCCAAAGCAGCGTGGTGCCGTCTATGCTGGAGGTGGCCAGCATGGTGGACTGCGGGCTGACCCTGACGGAGGTCACGCCGTACTTATGGCCTGTCAGCGGCGAGAAGTAAGCCTCCACGTAGCCGTTGCCGGGCTGCCATTCCCACACCCGGACGCGTTTGTCTCTGCGAAACACGCGCGTTAAAATTGGGAGAAACGATTAAATAGAGAGGATTTTTCCGCATTGCGGAATCACGCAATATCGATAACCGATATGTAAATATTTACCCGGATCCCGTCACCAGTACGCAATCACCGGCGAAGTCGACGCTGTTCACATCACTTTTGTATACCGTGAGAGTCTGCAAGGCTTGCACGTCGCCTATGGCAGTCATTTTGATTTCTTCAGAGTTTAACGGGGTTCTTAGCTGTAAAGACATGGTAAAGACAAAGACATGTATTATTGATAATCAAATTGTGTGTAACTCTCCGTGCTCGCCGACGTCATCGACTTTATCCGAGAAAACGACTATTACGTGGACTATCGTCAAAATAGCTCGAGGTCGCATTTCGCTCTTTTGTCCGTAACTATTTGAAACGATGACGACTTAATACTACAGTAGAACTATCGATTAACATTCAAGGGTCTGTTACGTACCGCGATTATATAGCGATATTGGACAAATCCACGGGCGTCTTTATTGTTTTAATTAATTAATCGACGCGAACAAGTAACTATTAAAGTCAACAATTTTTTTCCCAAATTGTAAGTACTTCAGCACTAAATAAAAATGGAATATCGTTCGAGGCGGCGGTCAGTCGAGCAACTGTCGTAAGTAGCTTATCGTAGCTACTATGTATCCTAAGTAGACGTCTCTACTATGTATTAAACTGTATTTAACTGTTGTAACACAGTCGAATAAAGTTTCTCGCGTGTACATACCAATGTTCTCTTTCACCTATGCTACTTGGCTCGTACACAGAACGAAATATATATTTTACATGCGCGAGGTTTTCTAATGGATATACTGAATATCAGAGCGCGTATCGACAAATGCATTATTACCCGTCAGTTTTAATGCTATCAAATTGTCATGATTTCTCGTAGATGTTATGAAGATTGATATTGTATTCTTTCCCTCGCCGGAAGTGCATTCTATTCCCCGCGGTCACGAGCTGTCACGAGCATATATCGTGAAGAAGATAACGAGACATAAGTGCGCGTAACCTTCGACTTTCAAACGTTCACACGTGTGCACGCGTTTTTCAATAATACATGCATGTGTACCGAATCGACTAACTTTTCTACAAATGAACATACTTTAAGGTCATAAACTAACCTGAAGTTTCTAAAAGTTCAAGACAGCCTTGGCATTGACCGTGCCTTGAGTCGCGCGTTTTGACGAACGTGTTCTATCGCGCGATCGATCTACAGCGCGCATTAATTTTTATTTTTTCTTCAATCAACGGCAAATACGAGTCGCCTAGGTTTGTTTTTTTTTGTCTTGCGAATTAGTCTGCTCTAATTGCCAAAAATCGTTCGTTTTTATCGTTTAAAGTGCCGCTGCGAAATCAAAGGAATCGCGCGTGTGTCATTAATAATATTTTCGCGCAATTACACCTCTTTACTATACACGTCGTGTTTCGATATTTTGAGCTGAGCACTCTGAAATCGATTAGCGTCGACAAAAGCATTGTAATGGAGTTTTAAGTGATAATTTTTTTTTTTCTCGCTACGTTGGGACAGAAATGTCGGACGGTGTAGCATCGGCGGAGAATTCTAACGCTGACGTGTATGTAAAAGCCGACGTGTATATAAAAGTTATCGATTTGCGTATTTATCTGTTCTATCTGCGAATGAACGCAAACATTATTACACGATCATATCGCGACTAAGAGAAAAAAAAAAGTTTTTTGTGTCATCGATAAAGAGAGACACATTTGCGCTTCGCACGAATAATTAAAAATCCAGATAAGCAGTTCCATTAGTAGCGCTAATACAGCAAAAACCGACGCTTTTAATGTGCAATAAATAAAATAAATTGCTCGCATGTATACAGATACAACAAAAAAAAAAAAAAAGGTTAATGCCGTCTGTTTATGCGTAAATATTTATAGTATTATAATCGAAGAACACATTTTGCATTACATTTATTTTCAGAACCGAGTAAATATTTGTGCGCCACATATGCAAATGTGTGTGTGTACGCGTACAACAATAATACAAATTATACGGTGCATAAAACATTAATATTGATTCAGATATTCTCATTCCACGCAAAGTTATAAACTACAAATTTTACATCGTTACACAAATTTTATTTTAAAAAATACGAATAACAAAAGACCAGAAAAAAACCAGAAAATTTAATCAGTGTTGCTTCAAGTGTTTAATATCAATCAATAGTTCTATAATTAGCGTTGTATTATATACATATATATAT
>QVOB01022309.1:0-24237 GCA_014839585.1 Pseudomyrmex concolor
ATATATATATATATATATATAACGATATATATATATATATATATATATATAGTTGCGTATTTCTATATATAGTAATAGTATTTGTTTCTTTTTTAAATTTGATATACAATTAAAAGACGATATTACATATATGTTAAATAAAATTGAAACGTTTTATTTAAAAGCCGCATTATTCTAATCATCTGTAATAATATCACAGTACTTGTTTGAAACATCATTAGGAGCTCGATATTTTTTCTAATGCCAATATGAACGAATAAAAAATTTTCAAAGGCAAAATGGTCTTTTTTCTTTTTTTTTCAATAAATACCTCGTATGATACACGTCGCTTAGCCAACGTAATTGTTCCTCTCGTCAAAATAACGTTATATTCGTTGATTGTATGGTATATATACACACACGCACACTCGCACACTAAAATCGCATATCGTTAAAGCAAAAAAAAAAATAATAAAAAAAAAAAAAAAGGAAAAACAGGGAGACGAGAAAAAGGCAATTGCGCGGATCAGAGACGAATCCGTTCGTTTTCATGATCCTGAAATAAATAATAAAACAGGGAAGACGACTAAGTGTCTTCCTGATATTTAAAGGGGTGCGTCTTACTTCTAGTTTTCAAGTTGCGAGATTCTCAGAAGAGGAAAGAGAAGAAAGATGCACGATAGAGATAATTGCAACAAATCCTGCAATTGTTCGTTGACATTATCTTCGATTAGGAGCAAAACCTTCGCGCCAATATCGAAGATCGTAGCATTGTCGAATAATTAAAAATAATATTTACATAATTTATTCTTTTATCTCGCTTGAAACTTAAGAACTGGAAGTGAACAGTCCCCGATATTAGACGAACACTTGGTTGAATCTGTCGGAAACAAAGTTCTTCACACACATGGACAAAAACTTTGTATCTGATTATATGTAATTGTATACAATCATGTGGTAAGAGATCAGCACACGTGATCTCGCGTATAAATTTTTTATAACCCGATATCACACACACACATACGTGCACGACTTTTTGTTCCCGATCTTCTCTCACGTATTTTTCAACAAGATCAGCGAAGTCGTTTTCAATCTGCGTAATATCAGTAAACTATCTGTTTTTTGTTCCACATTCTTCTGTATGTATGTACTTTTTTTGAACTCTGTGTTATAAAATTTATGTAAATTTAGTTTGTGATTTCTCTCAACCTGTTTTTGTTAAATTTAGATGCGATTTGGTTATTTTTTTGCAAAGATTCCTCCGTAAAACAATACGACAACATGTTTATGCGTCATATACAAGCTTATTAAAACACACACTGCTACTAGTTTGGAGATTCTCTCTCTCTCTTTCTTTTTTTTTTCGTAATTCTTGCAACAGTTTGAAAATATGATACACAAGTTTATCGATAAGAGTAACAAGCGGGTCTTAGTAATGCAAAAGTAAAGGTTCACGCTACGATTTAAACGATTAATTTTCATGTTTTCTCTCTTTTAAATATTCATCTGTTATACTCTTATATATATATATTTCAAGCAAGAGAAAAAATTAGACGTTCCGACGATTATATACTTTATACAGTAATTTTGAGGCTCACTTTTGTCAACTTATTAACCTAATGTCATACGTAAACAGGACCTTGATTGTCGTTATCGTCCAAACTGATTCGACTAGGATACACGGGACCGCCGTTGTCGTCGAAAAATCGTCTGAACGTGAACTCGAAGAAACCGTGAAATGACTTCCCGTTGTCGAGCAGCTCGTCCGATTTGTTCGAGTCCGATGACTCGGAGTTTCGCAATTTGTCGGGATCCACGGGATCGAAATTGCTCGTATCGGTCGGATACTCGATGCGCGGTATGTGAGGCGCCATTTGACGCCGTAGTCCCTTTTCGAAATCTATACTCGCGAAAAACGGATGGCTCTTGACCTCGCTCGCGTTTTTGCCCAACCGACGATCCGCGCCTACGCAGAGCTTCAGTATCAAATCCGTGCTCTCGGGCGACAGTTTCGCTTCCGTCGGTATGTGAAGAGTCGTTTCCCAGTTAATTACCTGAAACGAAACCAACACACGCTTGTTGTTACGAGGAAAAGTGTTTTTAAATAAAACTTGTTTTAAATTGAGATAATGTCCGTATGTACTTTGTACTGAGTTTCAGCGGGCGTATTGGCAAGAAACGGTGGAGAACCGACCAGCATTTCGTACAAAATTACTCCCACGCTCCACCAATCGCACAACTCGGTGTATCCCGTGCGCTGCAGAACCTCGGGCGCGATATAATTCGGCGTCCCGACCAGAGAATGCGCCAAACACCTCTGGTGTTCCCTGTGCCGTCTGCGTTCCAACGGCTTCAATTGTATGCACTGACACTCGTTGTTCCAATCGTCAGCTGGATCCATTGAATCTTGTTTACCATGACCTGCAATCGCGCAGGATGTCATCAGTGTGTTTTTTCTTCTCTTCTCGCGCGAGATCTTACAAAAATTTTAACGCGCGCGCAAACATTCCTCTGCCGCTAAAGAAAAAAAGAATATAGAAAATACATACAAATAATTACCGTTTTGCTGGTAATATTTAGAATTGTGAGTCCAGCGAAATCCCGTGCAAAGACCGAAATCGGTCAGCTTAATGTGACCATCGCGATCGATCAGTATGTTGTCCGGTTTGATGTCTCTGTGAATAAAACCCATCTTGTGAACGCTCTCGACCGCGCATGTGAGCTCGGCGATGTAGAATCTCGCCAACGGTTCTTGAAAAATGCCGAGTTTGATCAACAGCGACATCAAGTCACCGCCCGGTATGTAGTCCATTACAAAGTACAAATTGTCTTTATCCTGGAACGAGTAATAGAGCTTGACAACCCATTCGTTGTCAGCCTCCGCCAATATGTCACGCTCCGCTTTAACGTGCGCAACTTGATTGCGATTCAACACGTCAGCTTTCCGCAGAGTTTTCATCGCGTAGAATTGATTCGTGTCGAGCTTTCTCACAAGCGTGACCTCGCCGAACGCGCCCACGCCAATCGGTTTGATCTTCGTGAACATCGACTTGTCCATCTTCGCTCGCTTTAGTCTGATGTAATTTGATTCTTTTTGCGACAACATCTTTCTCATCATAAACTGCGCCTCCTCGCTCAGACCGATTTTAGCCATCTCGTTCTCCAGCTGCAAGCGCCGGTAAATACGTTGCCTGTGCGACTTGATTACGTTCTCCACGTGTTGCTCCATGTAAAACTTGAAAGCCTGAGGAGAATAGTTTTTCACCTTGCAGTCCCTGCGCTCTTCTTCCTTCTCGATACTCATTGTTTTGCGCTCGGGTATGGGAGACTGGTGTTTAATTTTGTAAGACGAGGGCGCGCCACCACCCGCGCCACAACCACCGACACCGGGACCGATAATACCACCACCGGAACCACCACCGGGACCACCACCGCCGGGACCGGGACCTGCATCGGTGGCGGCTGTGCCGCCACTACCACCACCACCGTTATCACCACTACCAGCACCGTTACTACCACCGCCGTTGTCGCCTTTAGTACCGCCACTAGTTTTATTAACACTGCCGCCATTGCCGCCGCCATTGTTTTCGGGCAAGGACGAGTGGTTGTTATTCCTCACGGACATGGCGGTCGATACGACCGGTGGCAGAGGTAGCGCATCCATTGCTCCAACATGGCAATTATCGGCCGGCGAGTATTTCCTTTGGAGCGGTGGATGATGAGCAACGGGAGAAGTTCGAGTAGCGCTGCCGCTCTCCACCGTGGAGGAGACTGTGTCTTCAGTGGGAGTGGTGTAAGGCGGTGGCAGCAACGAGTGATGCATGCCGCGCTGCGCTGCCAACGCCTGCATCGTGGTGGCGTAGCTCGGCGGTTCTGTCGTCGGTATGTTGGCAGGCGACGTGACGATGTTGCTCACAGGTGGATAGGTAGGTGGTTGTTTCTGTTGAATAGACGACGCGTAAGAAGGCGGCGGCGGAGGCGTGTTGCTGGTGGTTGTGGAGATCGACTGCGGTGCCGTGGGCGCGATCGCGGTTTGTAGTACGGGTTTCTGCACTTGCGTGCTCTTGACCGATTGCATAATGATTGGCGGTTGCGTCTTGGCCTGCCGTGCACCCCATGCTTGCAACGGTGTCGGACGAGCCATCGACGTCTGTGTGCTGCTGGGTGGTATTGTGGACACGGTAATGGGACTGGGTGTACCGGCTGAAGTCGGGCCCGAATAAATGCCCGACGACGGACTCTTGCGATAATCTTGCTGTGACTGTGTGGGACTCTGACGATTTTGTATGGAGGCGCTATAGGAAGGCGGCTGAATTGGTTGACCGGCGGATGAGGATGGGACAATGGGATACGGTGGTGGCGGTTCGACTTGGGTGCTCGTATTGCCGCCGCTCGTCTGATAAATGCTGAGCGCTTGCATTTGCTGCGTCAGTTGCTGCTGCACTTGCGGTCCGTTTTGCACAATCATTGGCTGACGACTGCCTGAATTATTGGCATTCGCAACCGGACTAGTGCCACGTTGCGGTGGATTTACCGACGACGCGGTCCCGGACGCGCCGGCCGTTGTCACGGCCGGTCTCGTTGGCACAACTGGTGCTGGTGACATTCGTTTGAGCATTTGCTGCATATTCGTCGGCACGTTAGGCTGATTGTAAGGCGCGTGTGGCGGCGGTGGCGGCGGCGTGGAACTACATCGCGGAGGCGGCGGTGGCGGTGGTTCGCGTTCCACAAAATTGCTGGGCGAGTACTGACGGCTTAACTGCGGATGCGTGCCGAGTTCAGTGAGACGTGGACTGTCGGATCGCGAGCTGCCGGCCCCGCTGTCCAAAGCGGGACTGCCGCGTTGTAAATTCAATTCTCTCTCGAGACTTGGCTTTCTCATTAGTTTGGTATTGAGTTTACCGAAACCATTTAGAGATT
Source organism: Pseudomyrmex concolor (assembly GCA_014839585.1). NCBI lineage: Eukaryota > Metazoa > Arthropoda > Insecta > Hymenoptera > Formicidae > Pseudomyrmex > Pseudomyrmex concolor. Next base: position 4,900 of record QVOB01022309.1, read on the forward strand.
CCGCTTGAGCTTGCTTCAAATATTCGACTGCGGCGTCCAGCCGCCATCCTGCGAACTTGAGGGCGCGTAATCCTATTTCCTGTAAACACATATCATCTCACCCTCTCGCTTTACTCTTCAATTGCAGTCTGAACAAAAAAAAAAAAAAAATCAAACATTACTAGTTGCATCACCGTCATGCAATCGATACTGCTATTGTCTTAATTATGAGATTCTACTATCTTAAACAATGAGAGATTATTTAGTGCAACTTTATGCGCTAGGACATTTGTTTTCACCTCTGAATAGCCCATGGCTAATAATTGTCCTAACGCCTGTCGCTGATCCTGCTTATCGGCAGTGGAACCGGAAGCGCCGGAGAGTCCACTGAGACCTGAAGCGGAACTTATGCCGCTAGTTGTTGACACAGTGGAAATGGTGCTGGCAGCGCTTGAGCCCACCTCACCGGCCCCGCCGATATTGGCAAACGGTAGCAACGAGTTGCGAATTTCAGCTAATGCCTTCTGATGGTATCCAGAACCACGTGTACTTGATTTGCTGACCGCGGGCGGATTCATGGTAGCCCATGCTAGGCCCTCTGGGACCTAGCTTTAATCTAGCTGTGACACATACATATAGACTTTTACATACAGACAAATATATGTATATATATACATACATATATATATATACAACTATGTGTATCTATGCAATTGTGTTTCAGCAACTGCTGCTTTTGCAATTCTTTTTAGTCAATAGAACTGAAGATTTGTGATTGATCTACAAGAATGATTATGTTTACAAGGTAACGCTAAGTTGGTGACAAATATTTTCATAAAATTAACCAATCACATTGTTCGATCAGTCGAACTGGCCAATGCAATTGATCAGTTTTCTCTGTGTCCAGCTTTGCGTAAACTAAGAGAACGACTTCTCATTTATTTTCATCATAAAACGATTAAACTTTTCTTCTTTTCAATATGCTAAACCGCAAATACGTACAAAAGATGTACGTATACATGTTACAAATATAAATGTTTTCTATGCACAGCTCGTGTTTTGAAAAAAACAATGCACTTACTTAACTCAAGAGAATATTTACAGTACATAAGTGTTTTTATGTTTGTTTTTTTACATCAAAAGGCATCATGCTAGAAAATAGATTGTCAAAACATATCGAGAACCAGAAAATGTTATATTGCCAGCGGGCACAAACACTTTGTGCTGTGCTTATCTTACAGTATTTTATCAGTAAACAAGGTGTCAAAACGCGCGTCAGATAAAAAAAAGTTCCTAATCTGTGTACAGTTCATTTTCCCCTAATTGGTTTGTTTAGAATCACGAGATTAGAAATTAAAGAGACACAGAGATTTTGTTAAAAGGCGTTCCGTGATAAGCACGGAAGGACGTATGTACAGTAGTAAACAGGCGCTTCGCGCGCGACAAGGATTGACAAAAGAATGCTTACAAAATAAAAGAACGTTGCGCTAATGGACGCTATCCAGCGTCATCGTAGCAGAGAGACAGTGCGGGTATCTGACCTCCGGGTCGAGTGTGTGTGCGTGTGTGGTTCACATAATTCTCGGACTTATTATACGAGCAAATGTTTCTCGTTTGCACGCGGTTGTATCACCGGACCACGTTAGCCGACGGGAAATACAAACAAAACAAGAAAGATCGGAGAACACCATGCGCGAACTCGGTGGTGTGAGTACAACTTGACAACTTGCGGAGGATCCGGAGATTGATCACGCGCGGACGTTCATTTCGCAGAGAACGTTGTCGAGGCGACGCGTGACGACGACGACGACGACGACGACGGCACACGTCGCGACCGGCATCCTCGTGGTCCCGAGCGATCGAGAAATGAAATTCTGTGTGTGAGAGCTAACCTATGTCTAAGTTTTCTTCTTGGTGAACGGTCCCTGTTTACGACCGGGGTTACCAAGGTTCGTCCAGCGCGCGGCGTTCGTCAGCGCGGTGCTCACGGCACGACGACGGCGACGTGCGGCCAATCGCCGCGATTATCCGCGCAACGAGGCTCATCCGACGGGACGACAATGCTGGTGACGGGCTTGCGACTAGCGACAGCAGTAGCGACCATTCCGAACATATTCCCGTCGTCGCTCAGCTCACATCCGCGTCCCGCGTTAAGACATGTGACGGACCGACCAGGATCGCACGGTAATCGAAACTTGGTCGCGATGATTTACGCGCCCCAGGATTCCGATCTCGCTCTCGATCTCCTGGTGCTCGGTTACGTGCGAAAGAGCGATCAGGACCAATCTCGAGCGAACACAGCAGGCAAACACATACACATTGTAACATGCATTTTAGCATATTGCACACACATATACGTGCATTTACTTGTGTGTCAATCATGTACCATACGTTAACGCGCGTGCTCGTATACGATCCCTACATGCGTGGGATTCTACGCACGCGCAGACTCACGCGAGTCAACACGTGATTGTTCCCCCAAGATTGTCCCTGCTCTCGCAGCAAATTTTGATCGCGCTACTACACGCAGGGAATACACGGATCCCGCTGCGTTAAGCCGCGAACGCACGATCGCGCTCGAGCAGCGAGACTCGAACTGATCGGCCAATCACAGGCCAGCACTCTCTCAAATGTAAATTGCACTCGTGTGTTCTTGGCTTAAGTCTTCGACTATAGAAATGTACTAGATATTCACCCCTGCGCGAACTATAAGCCTGGGTTTCAACCTAACCTAAAAACGCACGACATTCAAATAATTGCAATAACCGCTTGCGTTTTATATTTGCTCATGAGACAATTTTACAAACTTGTTCATAAAATTAGCGTTAAGTAATTAAGTCACAATAAAAAAAATTAAAGATCCTGGAAAAGAAAATGTGTGTAAGAAAATAAAGTGATGGTCAAATTTTGTATCAAGCTGCAAAAGAACAATTGCAATGTTTGTTACTTAAATAAATATTCTTTGTTTAACAGATATTGTGAGGTTTGCATTAACCCAATGTTCATTATTTTCTTGGCCTTTTAAATACTTTGGTTTTGTTAATGTTTCTCGTTTCACAAACAATGAACGGAAGTATATCGCCTGAACGTTTGACTATAAAAATACAAATTTAATTTTTAGAAACGTCGCCGAACGTTGAAGTTGTATTAATTAACAAAAGCAGTGGAGTTTATTTTCATACAAACACAAAAACAACATCACGATAAAGGAATTTGACACGTACTTTTATATAAAATGCTTGTACATGAAATCATATTACATCTCGGCACCAACCTATTCTTTTTCTTTTGTTTGGTTGATCGGTCAATTCTACGAGACCGGTTGTTTCTGATCGTTGCTCTGTAAACGTGATTATTCGGCCGGCCTATAGAGAAAAAAGTTATGTGATTTATGTTTACAGATCGTATCTGCGATGTTATCGCTTCATTGATCAATTCAACAAATCAACCATTGACGATTGAATATTGCACAACTCGCAATCGCAAGCAAAACTATTTATCCTAAAGGTCCGTTTATGTGAGAAAATCTTACCCGTAATATCACGAACATATCAACCAATCACAGACGAACATTTTCGCCTGATTGAAGACGATACACTGACCTGTGATTGGTTGGGTTTGCTCGCGATCTCTCTCGCGTATTCTCTCAGTAAACCTTAAGCACATGCCGAGTTTCGGATCCCCGGCCATTGTAAATTGACTCAATTTTTGCTTTATTCTTGCGTGTCTGATCGCTACATCAAACCAAACCTTCGCACTTGAATTATTCTGTGAGCTTCTGATATTTTGAAGGCGATATCGCTCGTATTGCCGCGTCCAAGTTGTCACAGATTTGTTTCTGCAATCACATTCTTGCCTGAGGATCTCCAGTAAATTTAGCACAAATAAAATGGTAAACAAGGGTATCGCGTTTCCAATACCTGAACGCGATCGAACTGTTGATTTTGTTTCTTCTGGCACAATGTGATACAATTTTTCGCATTTTATCTACTTCAACATTTTCAATTTTGAGAAATTCACGCTTACACTTTCGCACATTGAGAAATAACTGTCTGGCAGGTAGTTTTTTGTTATTGAAAAAGATCACATCGCATAAATTTGCTTCCAGTCTCACACAATATTACTGGTCCAACCTGGCCCCAGACCTGAAACGAGAACATATTCGGATTACGAGAGCGTTAACGACTGTATGGAAGGTAATCTACTGTTAACTGATGTCTACACTGGTATATGTAAAACAATTTATAATTTTTTCTGTTTTATGAGCATGGTGTTTCCAAACTAAGTGATCAACCAAAAAGCTACTGTTTCTACATGCAATTGTAAGTCAAAATGTACAACAAAGTTTGTTTTACATGAGGCTTTAGTTTGAAGAAAATTTAAGTTTTGAAAACTAATACAATTATAGCTCTTTTGACGCAAATCATTCACAAGAAATAATCCTATAATTTTCCACTTGTATTTGCATGTAAGATCAGTATCTTTTCAGTTATATCAACAGTTTAAAACCTGGGTAATGTCAAAGTAAACTAATAAAAGAGAGATTCTCAATATCTTGTATTATCTTTGTCAAGAAACAAGAAAAGAGATGCATATTGTATAAATTTAAAACATACTGTGCAAATTTTTCTTTCTCAGTCCAATGTTCTCACATTGCTTAAAAATTGATTGATTTTACTTTTTGTTGCAGGTGTTTGTAAAATTTATGAAGAACATTTGAAGAGACGAAATCCAAACACTCCAACTATTACCTACGACATTACCCAGTTGTTCGATTTCGTCGACCAGTTAACGGATATATCATGTCTCGTATATCAGAAATCAACCAACACGTACGCCCCTTATAACAAGGATTGGATAAAAGAAAAAATATATGTTTTATTGCGTAGAGCAGCGTCCGGATCAATGAGCGATTAAGGAGTAATCAATGTATAAAAGATAGACACGTATGCTTTCACATGCGTACAGATGTGAATGTATAAAATATATAAGGTTAAGAACAATTACGTCGTACGTACTAAATTGATACTATCTCTATCTCTCTCTCTTTCTAATATTGTACTTTACATAATAATTTTATATCATCCTAAGTTTCTTTTGTCTGTAAAGCATCTCTGTGACCATACAAACACATTCTCGTTATATTTTGTGGCATTTAATAAATAACTCGCAAGTGCAACTTTCGCAATATTATCTGTATATTTATTAAAATAAACCACTTTTGTACTTTTTCCTTGCAACATTGCTAATAAAGGAAAATAATCATTAAGATAATATCACATCTTTGTTTTATGGTTAAGTATTTTATATAAAAGTATAGAAAATAAGGTTTAACACGTGGGATTATATATTTATATATACACACACAAGTCGTAAATCTTATATGTACCGCATGAGGTTGATGTTTCTCTATCAAGCCTCTATCATTTGCTCGTCACCTTGCGCATCTGAAGTTTGATTTTCACAACTAGTAGAATTTTCTTCTTTCTCTGCGCTTGGCGTAAGAGTGTCAGAGCCTTTTACACTATCTTCTTCGTGCACTGAACCTGCAGTCTCGTTAGAAGAAATATGTGTGTCCTAAAAATTTGTATATTTCATTTATAATTCAGAAGATACACTAGTTATGTAAGCGTGCTGTGTTTGTTTTCAATTGTAGCAAGTCTATACATACACAAGAATCTTGATGTTTGCAGAAAACAAATGTTTACCTTGGTTTTATTGCTACTACATATTTCGAGCAGATTGTATTTCTTAAACTTGTAATAATAAGGAGCGATAGAAAGCAAGCAAATGCCACGTATCACTTCAACAACCACAGCAATCTCAGGATTTTTCAAATTTGCCTTGTTGCCTGGATTTTTTTGCATAATCAGTTCCGCCAAGTCTTCAATAACTTCATTTCTCTTAATGCTATTATTGCTGTGGCGGCTAGAACATCATCATCTTGTAAGATTAAAAATATTTGCCAATTTGTGCACAAATTTGCTAACTTACTTAAAGACAATGCTGAACGTTTTAGGTTCTTGAGTAAAGTACTTTTCGAACACCAAGCTTGCTTTTGTTCTTATGTCATTCAAGTATGCCTTGCATACAAGTTCAATTGGAAGCAATCTCAATAAATATCTAGTACACTGTTCTTTAGTTGCGTCTAAGTGAGTCACAATTTTGGTAACCAGTTCTAGTGGATTTGGTAAAGTGGTTTTTATAAAAACCATATTTTTCACACCTGTGTCTACCACCTGAGAAGAGATACAAATAGTTCCTAACAATATTATTTCATTCTAAGATAATAATATCCTACTAGGTACTGTATAAGCTGGTACCTTTTATTTAAGGTTTTTTATTTAAGATTATCTTAAAATGCTGAATGGATTGCTTTATCGTGTTTCAAAGCATTTGAAAATGAACTTAGAACAATCTTAAATAATAAGATCCAACTGTGAATACCAGCAATAATCATTTTGCTATTATCATTACTTGAAATTTTCGAGAAGACAGTGGTGCTTCGTGCAATGTTTTAAGCTGCTTGATTTCTTTTTCCAAACTAGTTGATATATCTTCCTCCTCTTTCTCAGCATCTCCCTTCTTCTCGGTATCTTCCACACTTTCCTTTGTTTCTTTTTCATTGCTTGTACTTGTTGACTCTTCAGATTCCTTATAATATTAAAAATATAAAATTGTTAGAATATATACAGCAAATAGTTTTCAATCTTGCAAATAAATGGCACCTTATGTGTACCTTAGGTATCTCTGATGGAGTAGATTCCTCGTTTGCAAACAGATTGAGTAGTTTGTAAGCATCAGTAACGCAGTCCCTCTCGTGAAAGTTGCATGTGCACAAGAACCCGATCATGCCCGGTTCTAGCACAAATTTTTTATGTTTTTTTCGCGTGTTCCACTGATTTGTGTTGTTATTTCTTTTACGTGTTGTCAATGGATCGTTCGTCTGCATTGTTTCGGTTGTTTATTTACTCGCTTTTATAATTTTTTTCCACACTTCTCGTAATCGATCGATTACAACAACAAACATTCGGCGCTTTTCTAAAGTTCGTATTGCAATCGCATCAAGCTCGTATCCGATTTCAAATCCGGAATTTGAATTTAACCAATCGGAATGAGAAAAATTATTCTCTAGTTCACCAACGGAATTAGCCAATTCCTGCGCGGTGATTCAGGAACAAGAGAAGCAGCCAATAGCGTTTTCTGAATTGTCTTCCCACTCCAGACGTTGATAGACAGAAACAGATAGACGCTTTCTAGCATCTATCTCTTTCTAAAGATTGACTCACTTTTCCATCCCCCGTAGTCAGTCTTTATTTCTTACATGTCTATGGTCTTTATCCGGTGCTACTGCTCGTTCACTTCCGTTTGATTGAACTGCACAAACTGGTTGTTTGTTCTCTCTAGTGGAGCTAAGGCCTGATCGGCGACTTACACCAGTTTTGAATTACATCCGAATCTGAAGCACAAAATCTTACTTTAAAACATGACGACCGAGGCTGAGCTTGCTTGCGTTTATTCTGCGCTGATCCTCGTCGACGACGATATCGCCGTGACCGTAGGTATCACCTCCACGTGGGTGCCATTTACTTTATTACTAGGAATGAGCTCATATGGATATAATTTTTTATATATATTCGTTAAATGTGTTATAATTGTAGTTCATATATTTCCTTGGAAAATTTTACTCGTAAACAATATAACAATCAGTAGATTTTATATGTGGTACAAGTTTTGCTAAACTTGTATATGTGTAAAAATAAGAAGATAAATAAGTAGAATAATACAAAAATATACTCCGTCTCTTAAATTGTTACATATATTTTACAGGGTGAGAAAATACAGACAATTCTAAAGGCTGCAAATGTAAATGTCGAGTCTTATTGGCCTGGACTATTTGCTAAGGCTTTGGAAGGTGTAAATGTTAAAGAACTGATTACCAACATTGGATCTGGCGTTGGAGCAGCACCTGCAGGAGCAGGTAATATATTTTTGTTTTTTGTCAAAATTAGAAACACTTTAGTTTGTTTTTCTGCAAGTTAGCATAAATATATTTGGCCATGTAGCATCTTAAATGCATACTGAAAGAGACAATTACGTAAATATGTTTGAAAAAATCATCTTTGAACTAGTCAAAAGATAATTTTTCAAATTAAAAGTTTACTTTATCCTCTTCATCCACCGATCTAGCAAAAGTGCTAGCCCGGTCAGCAAAAGAGGAAAACAGAAACAGAAAACAAAAATTTGTTAGTTGTATCAATCAGCTTTGATACAACTTGTTTTTGTTAGCAACATTACGTAAAAGTTGTAATATTTAATTAATAATATCAATACTGCAGTAATTCTAATTAAACAACTTGCATATTTTTACTTTATATTTGAACAAATTCCATGGTATTTTACAGCTCCAGCTGCTGCAGCGCCTGCCAGTACTGAAGCCGCTCCAGCTAAAGAAGAGAAAAAGAAGGAGGAACCAGAAGAAGAATCGGACGATGATATGGGCTTCGGTGAGTTACTTATCAAGTTTGTGATATATTTTTAATGTCACAGACAATGATTGAAACAGAGACAAACAATTACACATTCAATAATTAATACAATATACATATGTACGTGTGTTTTAACTACAGAACTCACATATGAGAATAATATTTCACAAATATGAGAGTTATGATAAAAAGCAAAATATTTCAAGAGTTTAATAATTTTGAGAAAATCAAACAAATTTTATTTTAAAAAATATAATATAGTATACTAATATTGCACTATTTATGATTTTACAGGTCTATTTGACTAAGCTCAACTATGTTGGTCCATTCCTTTCATGTATGTACAGTTGTGTTGTACAATAAAAAATAAAATATTTTGACAGGAGGGAATATACGCGTTTGTTTTCTTTTGTAGTTTATAGAAAAGCGATCACAAACAATAAAGAACAACTTGCTTGCTGCTTTTTATATTCTCTGTTCTATGTTACATACGAGTATAAAACACAGAGAGCATAAATATGAGCATATTTGTGATAAACTCTGGAAAGATTAACATGCCCAATAGTGGTTGCAAGAAAGATCTAATGTTGTGGATAATCCGTCAATATTTCTTTCATAATCGAAAGCTTTTTTTATCACTTTGAGACGGAACAGTCTATCCATCGATCTCTCATTCTTTTCAGTTCATCAGTGCCAACAGACACTGTTTTGTGTAGGAAATTTCGAAAAGGAAAACCACGAGCACGACCAATAATGGACATCTTAGGATCTAACGCAACCTAATCTGTTCTTTTCATCCCTTATCTAACTCTTCAAGTATATCTTACGTGTACATACATGTATCTCAATTTTCTTTTTGTTTTCAAATCACGAATATATGCTCTCAATAAGGTAAAATATAGTTCTAGTCAGAGCGCTATATTTTGTTCTCAGTTGAAGCGCGCGTCTACAATTTCGTAAATAAAAAAGTCTATTTTATCGCGAAAACATGGTGGAAGAGATTGAGCTCTTCCACCATTGAGGAAGTTTCTTTATCATTCGTGCAATTAAAGTGTGTGTAGTAATTTCGTTTATCAGAACGACGATACTATCAATGATTTTGCTATAATTTACGTTTTTTTTTTATACATACTTGAACAAAGCGGTTGTTTTTTAATTTTTTGTCTCGCCGTTGTCAACGTCGGGTTCCGACAGTGGCAACCACTGCGCCGAAGCGCCTTTACCGGACAATACGCGTTGAAACAATTCTCTCTGACAGGAGTCAGACACTTGACATCTTGCCAAGAGATCGCCGTTCGCGCGCAACACAGAAAATTGCAAAACACACTTGGACAATACGTCGCTACTAACGTCGAAACTAAGAATGTCGTTCCACACGGGACTGGTAGCCTCGTGCCGCACGCTCGATTTCTTCTTTTTCAGACTCTTGCCATTCTGGATAAGCGATACCTTTAAACAAAACAATTATTTGTCCAATCTCGTTGTTTGTTTCAACAGCTGCCAACAATTCTGAAATCAATGAATTGGCTTTTCTGCTCTCGATTACAAGTGGATTTCTAGAAAGAACTTTTATTTTCTAACGCAAAGTAGACGAGTCTTAGGCATATGTATATGTATTTTCTTCTTACATGACGTCGTAAACCACGTTCTGTAGAGAATCTTGAAGAAAATAAATAGATAATTTTACCTTTACATAGGGATTCGCGTTCGCAACATCGTCGACAACAGGTAAATTTCTCGCTCTGATGACAATGATCGTCAGTTTCTCCGCGCACGGCTGATACGAGATGGAAACCATTAGTTCTCCCAGAGGTGGTGCCTTAAAACCACCCTCCGCTCCGTATCGCAAGACCGGTTTCGTAACAGTAACCAGATCTGCGCCGAGATCCGTCACGGAAGACAAAGGAAGCTGCACGTAACCCAGACCGCGATGTCTCGTGAACGCGTCGAAATCGTAAAGCAAAATTTCCAATGTTCTCCCGAGCAACGATGACGCGGGTGTTACTTCAAACACAAAGTCCTCATCAAATACTACGGAGAAAAGAAAGTCACAGGCATGTTAGTCCACAAATAAATTATATAACGCCATAAACTAGTGAAAAAACATGTACGGTACCAGGATTCAGTGTGCGCCTGTGTATTGTGGTTTGCCACACGTTGTTCCGATCAGGGAGCAAACGTATCTTGGCGTAAGGATCCGCGATGCCACTCAATTCTCGAGGACGGAGGTCGTGTGCCTTCAAGATGCGATGAGAATTTTTAATTTCAAGTTTTAAATCAATTTAAGTCAACATCCTCTCTACATAAAATATATCGTCGTCAGATATTAGAAATATTACCTCGATAAGCCTAACGGTAAGTATCCCAGCGTTAACGTCGTAAATTAATCCCAGTTTTAATTCACCTCTGATTTCGTCGGAAGACGAGGTTGATGAAGACGCGGATGAGAGCTACAAAAATATATTTGCGTACATGTAAATAAACGCAATTATTGACAAATTGAGAGATTTACGATACGATATACCTTCTGCTGTAGCGCCGATTCGACCTCGACGTTATTCAATCTGGAATAAGACCCGTCTACACTTCGCAGCGGCGGTCTGACTATTACTATACGTTTTTCAGACGCAACTACCGCGCCTTCCGGAAGAGGCGGCGCGAGTGGACTTATCGGAGACGAAGGAATGTCATCCGATTCCGAAAAGTGCCGTATACCTGCCGAGAACGAAAAACATTATTGAATAGACCTTGATCTTAAAGTTTCTTAAATCTTCTTTGATATGTTAAACAAGAGCTTGTCAATGCGCATCTCTTGTTTATAATCACTTTGTTCTCAACCGGTTGTTTTCAAAATGCATTTACCTTTTCTGGGAGAATCGCTGGCAATGCTATCGAATACATGATCAGATTGCCATTCGTCATCATCTGACGGGCTGTCGGTACGCTTAGAGATTTTATTATCCCGCGAAAGCGCGACACCGACCAAAACATCTTTGGACGATCTCGCCGCCTCTTCCGCTCTGTCCAACAAATCTTTTTCAAACCTGGCATGGGCAGTTACGTTATTTTTGCATCTATCTCCTTCTCTCACGATTAGAAAAATTGTATTCTATTACACATCAAAGCCAAGCACAAAAAGTTGACATTGTTTATCAAAGTTATTATTCACTTTTATTGAATTTAATGTTTGTTTTATGTATTATTCAATGCGTCTAAAAATTATAAAGTGTTTTTGCATAAATATCTTACAATAAATTTGTAATATATCATATATTATAAATTTATATTGTTCTACTGCTTGCGTGGCTTTAATTTGTTTAATTATTAGCTGAATTACTACATCAATACATGTATTACACAGTGCGTTACATTTTCAATCTTCCGTTTTGTGATTGCTCTTGAAAATAATTTTCTAATTAAAATAATCAAAAGCATTGTTGTGTTCAAAGCATATGTGTATAACTTCCTGATGTAATATCAGTATTAGACTAAAAAAAAAACAAAACAAAAATACATGCCAGTTGAGCGGTCCACTACCAGAAGGAAGCAATCGTCGACGACGCGCACAAATGGTGTAAACGATTATTGCCGAGATCGCTCCGGTAGCGGCTCCAACCGTGCCCAGAACAGCAACCACCCCGACTCCGTGGACATCCATAATAAATGCTAATCTAGATTCCCATCAAAAACTCTGTTGTTATATACTAGATCTTACATATTATGTATTGTACGCGAGTACAGCTGTGACTCGCAATTGCGCTATAATCCAAGAATAAAAGACATTGCGTTAAAGAACACGCGTTATTTTTCGGCGCAATAATAAAACACGGAAAAACGAAACGTTTATTACCTGTGTGTCGTGTGTGCGCAACGTTACATTATTCAGATGAAAAAGATTAATCTGGGGTGGGATGTACAGGCTGTTTCCTGGTCTCGACGCAAATCGACGAAACCAGACGACAACTGATCACAACCGAGACATCTCGCATCAAGAGAGACGAAGAACGACTTGTCAACAAGTTAAAGACATTTCTTTGATCGCAGATTGTTCACGGCAACGTGCAAACATTTCCTTCCATCCCGTTTAGAAACGACACAGGTCTCACTCCTCCTCTTTTAGAGAAGTATCCACGATGGGGTGCGCGTGCGCTCGTATCCGATCATCGAAAACCCGCCGCGGCAACGAGAAAATCGAGCAACCTTGAATTAGGGAAAGTTGGAAACATAAATTGCTCGGCAATTTGAAAAGTTTTCCCGTGCAATTAGACGCACGAAGCAATCAGATCTAAACATTTACAGTAGTCATATATAAATTTGTACATCTGTACGCGAAATAATACAAAGATCCATCCCTCTCTCTTACCCCTAAGAGAAAAAAGGAAAAAATTAAAACTATAAATAAACATCTCATACATTTGAAATTGATTTAAAACACCTAATGATTGGCACTTTAAAGATTTGTCAATTTTTTTCAAGAGAGTAATAATTAAAGGACTCCAAAATAATGTTGCCTAAGATCTAAATTAGTCCTACTACAATGCAAAAGGAAAACCATAGACAAAAATGTTAAAAACTAGAAAAAAAATCAATAAGACCAATAACACCAATTATTAGAGGGGTGCTAGTCATAGGCTTTCCGGTTAGGGTTGATCATCCTAAAATATTTTCTTTCTCTCTCTCTCTTCCACGTTCCTTTCTCTCTTCCTCTCTAACTCCGTCTCTCTCGCTCTTCCTTCCCCTCCAATCTTACATCCCTTCCCTTTCTTTCACTGTCTGTCATGTTTAACTACACACATCCATTTTTGCGTTTGCACTTAATCCGGCACACCTGCAAGAACAATACAATTATTAGATACATAAGGGATTAACGATTGCTGAATACATACATATTGGACAAAAAACATGACCGGTTTAGACATGGACTTCGAGGACGATTTCTTCTTTGAAGAGGACAAAATGTTGGTTATAGGAAAAACATATGGACATACTTGAATCATTAATTAGCTGTAATTTTATAAGCCGCATTATTATTGTCACGATACGCTTTTTTTGTATTTTCAACATGCATGTTCAAATGTCACACAGTGCTGGTGTATGTGTGTGTGTGTATATACCCACAGTACATGTTTTAAAATTTGGATGGACAACTTGTCAACTTCGGACAATGCATTATCTGTATTATTTTGATCTTTTATACACTCAGCTAGCACCAAGCTGCACCAATTGGCAATAATGAAAGATCACATTTATGTATGGCATTAATCTGATTTTATACATGTCAATTATGTTATATTCTTTTATTTTTTTTTCCATTTGGCTTTGCGCTCAGTTTTTTCTCTACCAGATTTTTCATTTTTTTTTCTTCTCTTTCTCTCTCTCTATTATGCTTTGTGGGAATTTAGACCAAACATACAAGTGGTCTTGCAAGATCAATTTGTACAGCAAGGACCTACTAACCAAATGTAAGTTTTTCTTTTGAAATATGTTTATTTAAAATATTCTGTATTATTGTCACGCAAATTCCAATGTAAAAATAATACTATCAGAGTATTTAATTAGATATATAATATGTGTGTAACATTTATATTTTAAATACACACTTCAACAGAAGTTATTTTTGTATGAGATATAAATAGAACAGTGGTAATATTAAAAATACAATATTTATTAAGTAATAAATTTGCTTTTGCTTGTACGTAATTTTTATAAGAAAGCTATTTATGGATTTTTATTTGCACATATGTGTGTGTTATGCATTTTTAATTTGATATTCAAAATATCTTTATGTGCACTATATTTCTTACAGCTTCTTATAATAAACTACAGTTTCTATTTTTTTAAATTGATGCTTAAATGTATATGCTCTAACATATTGTATTTTTTTTTTATTAACAAACATTAGGGGAATGACGATTACGTCTGGGAACATAGTAATACAGAAAGATGCCAATAATCTTATTGGCATAAGCATTGGCGGAGGAGCACCTCTCTGCCCGTGTTTGTATATTGTACAAATTTTTGACAATACACCTGTCGCACTGGACGGCACTCTTCAAGCTGGCGACGAGCTTGTGGCGGTGAACGGGGCGTCGGTAAGAGGAAAAACCAAAGTGGAAGTTGCAAAGATGATACAATCTTGCGACTCGCAAGTCAGCATTAATTACAACAAGTTACATGCCGATCCGAAACAAGGCCGCACGCTTGATATCGCTCTGAAAAAGGCAAGTGTATTTTAGCTACGTCACAAGAAAACTCTTGTGTAATGTTGTGTGTGTGTGTACGTAGGTAAAACACAGACTGGTCGAGGGAATGGGTAACACCACAGCCGATGCGCTCGGACTGTCGCGTGCCATTCTTTGCAACGACGCCCTAGTTCAGAGACTGATGGCGTTAAAACGTACAGAGAATTTCTACAGAGGTCTTGTCGCGCACGCGAAAGCTACTCTACATGCTTTTTTTGACCTGACACAAATGTACAAAGGTATTTTCTGACGAAATGTTCTTTGAACCTACCGAGAATCTGTATCTAAAACGTGTTTTTCCTAGTATTCGGAGATGCTTTCGCCGCCATAGGAGTGCGAGAACCACAACCACGCGCTAGCGAAGCCTTTCGACAATTCGGCGAGCAACACAGACAAATGGAGAAGTTTGGGGTAATAATGTTGAAGGCTTTGAAACCAATACTGAACGACTTGGGAACGTATCTCAACAAGGCCATACCGGACACGCGACTGACCATCAGTAAATATGCTGACGCGAAATTCGAGTATCTGTCATATTGTCTGAAAGTAAAGGAACTCGATGACGAGGAACAAAGTTGCGCCGCTTTGCAAGAACCGCTTTATCGCGTGGAAACCGGCAACTACGAATATCGTCTGATACTAAGGTGCCGGCAGGAAGCTCGCGCGAGGTTCGCCAAGCTTCGTTCGGACGTGTTGGTGAAGCTCGAGTTGTTGGACAACAAACACGTCCAGGACGTGGTTTGGCAGCTGCACAAATTCGCGGCAGGATTGGCCAAGTATTACGCCAACACGCGAGACATGTTGTCGGCGGTTACTCTATTCCCGGTTGAGGTCGATCTGTCGCATTCAGCGTTTCAGTACAAGTCTCTTGGACCGCAAACGTTCACCTACTCGAATGCCGACGTTGAGGAATTGGAACCGGAAGAAAAACAACAGAACACGAAGGAGGAACTTCTCATCGATACGTCTAACTTTTCAGGGGAACCAGAAAACAACATATAGCAATAAGAATTTGTATAATTTGTGATAGCAGATCGCTACGGCAAATTGGCTGGCGAGTCTGCCAATTCTTCACCTTTTTCCTGTATATTTGCTTCAAACTTTAATAATATAACTTACATCAGCATTTGAGCGTCGTACAGTACTACGGGGTCCTTCCTTAATTTTCTTGTTCCAGTTCATTTCCTAAAGATAATAACGCGTTTCACATATAATTAAGATAGAGTTCATCATAAAAAAAAGTTCAAACAATTAATTTTCTTCGCATTACCTTAGAACACATTTTTCTGATTCCTCAAGCTTTCCCGCGCCATGTGATCTCACTTCTAAGACCAGATTCCACTTGGCGCTCGCAACGTCCACGAGCATAGGTCCGATTTACAATGTTCTGTCGCATTGGTCGATCTGCCGAATCGAGCGCGAACGCGATTGGACGTTGTGGATACGGTCGTGATCGTTGCGAGCGCCAAGTGGAACCTACTCCTATTTATGTATACGATGCCTTTAGCTTGAAGAAGAGAAAATAAACATTTGTTTTCTCTACCACGAATTTTCTACTTTACATGTCACAAGTTACACGCGATAAAAATTATGTTGAGATACTGTCAAAAAATTCAAATAAGTTGAAAGTCGCATTATATAAAAAAGATATACAATTAAAACTAAGTAATTACATCAAAAAGACATCTTTGAAAGTGGCAAACTGTCAAGTTAATTACAATGACGAGTCATACAAGTATATATCATCTTTCTTTTTGGCAAACAGTTAAAAAATAAATATTTACTTTTCTAGAAAAATAAAATTTCTCAAATATTATTAATATTAATATGATACTTTCAGAACAGTTATGTTCGCCACTTCCTGGATATGTGACAGATAGTGTGACAATCTGTGAAAACACTGAGCAATATGTCGTTAACTTCTTGCAAAACTTGCTGCCAAAGTCAGACTGTAAATCTATTTCAGATGAGTTGCGAAAGGTACTTGTGTGTAACAAAGTTCATAATCTTTATAAATTTTTTCTGTAATTTTTCTTCTGTTTTAACTTGTTCTCTATCTCTTCTAATGAGAAACCAATTGCTAAATTAACATCTTCGTTTTGTGATTTCAGACCTTTATATTCAGTAAATTTAAGGTAAAGCACAAGCAAAAACATCACAATAAAGGCAAATCCTCTCTTTTGTCTGCCAGGAAGAGAGTGTATTTCGGTCTGGATAAAGTTAGTCAAATCAAAAGTCAAATCAAATATCGTGATCTTTTGCCTTTAAAGCAACTGTGGTTAGATTACATTCAAAGTCTGCTTGGTATCAAATCGCTCACCAGTCTGCCAGAAGATTCTAACAGTCTAAATTCGGCAAATATCAGCAAACAATTGATGAAAGCTGATTTTCACGGCGCTGAAATCTCAGTGGACAGTTCAAGGTGTCCTACCTTAGTGGGACTTAAGGGAATTGTTATACAGGATACAAAAAATACTTTCAAGATATGTGGGACGGACAGTGTCATTCGAAGTAAATAAAAATATCATTAAAATTTTGTCTTTTTCCCTACAGTGTAAATATATTTGTGTGTGTATAAATTTATATATTTTTTGTTTTAACATGTCCATATTCTGCAATTGAGTGATTTTGCGTGTTTAAAAACTTCTTTGTAATAATATTTTATATTTGTTTTCAGCAATACCAAAAAATGTAGTTAAATTTTCTACTTGTTTGGACAACGGCGTGGTATTAAAAATGTTTGGAAGACAACTTTCTGTAAAACCTGTGGAACGTGCCACTAAAAAACTAAAGAGTACAAAAATAGTTCAATTATGAGAGATACTGTAGATATTTTTCTCAAATAAAAAGCATATTACACAAAATCTCTCAGTGTTTTAAGTGTTTTCTTGTGTCAAAAAAGATTGTTTTTTTACACAAAGAAACTGTCAAAATGGCATAAACATCGGTTTTATTAATGCACTACTCTCTGTAGGTCTGGTTTAATGGAAACTATTACTTTCTATACGTAAACGCGCGAACTCTTTTTTCACGCTACCTTTGTGTATGCAAAGGGTATCTTCTATTCTTTACTGTCAGTATCAAACATCTAATATATTTCTAATAGTTATATAAAAGCAGTACTGGCAGCAAGTTTCGGATCACGTGTAGCCAGAATTGTTTCATATAAATACATCATTTATTTCTGTATATTTTCCATTATTATACTTTTGCAGAGAGTATTATCCAGTTACGATATATTACAATCTATATAACTTCATTTATATAATCATATAGCATATTTAACGTAATTGTTACTACTTACATGAATAATATAGGATATTATTTATTTTTTATTAATATAACGTTTATATATAATGAGTGTTTTATATTTTATATGTGTGTGTGTGTGTGTGTGAATAAATAAAAGTCTGCCTAAAAAAAAGGAAACTGTTTACAGAGATGTGTAAACAACGCATGATAAATCGTCAAAACTCGTGATGGAGGGAATGCTATACGCGATCAAACAAGATCGAGAGCTAATAATCACGCACAAAATAAGTGATCGCTACATCTGCTCTTGACTATTTTACATGATACATGATACAAAATATTATTAATAATAATATTAATAATATATAGAATGTAAATATTTTGTTTTCGTCGGTATAAACTTTTGGGTATTTTAAAAAAAAAGACTACACACTTAAAAAAAACCTTTCGTTACACATCTCGCGACCCTTACTACACAAACATTTATTTATATATATATATATATATATATATATATATATTAGGTTCATGTAGAAAAACACAACTTGTATATATGTATACGGGAATGTTGAGAGGTAAAAAGCACATACGTACAAAATCAGTTGGTTTTTTTTTAATCTTTTGTGTTTTCTGTCGTACTTCGTGTTATTTCAATATATATTGATGTAGCACTTACACACGCAACATAAATATTTTAAAAAATATCAAGAGTTTTTAACACGCACACAACATGACTGTGACATCTTTTTTGGTTTTACAATAATAATAGCACGATTTAAAAAGTTTAGAATTTGCATAATTCAATTGCATTATTGTTTGTAATAAACTATATGATTTTAACGATCTCAGCAATTTTCGTCAAGTAAAATTCACGACACATTGCGCGAAAAATTGAAAGAGAGAGAGAGAGAGAGAGAGAGAAAGAAAGAGAGAAAAACCGTAATTAAATATTACCAAAACATTTTTATAGTACAATATTAACAATGTGATAGAAACGATTATGTTACAATTTTCTTTATATAATTTTTCAACCCTAGGACTTGAGAGAGCCTGGGTGGTGTGACCCACCCCACGCGTTTCAATATTAATGGTATCTCATTATATATTTTCTTCGGTTATTAATGTGTCAACGTGTGGGTTTTTTGTCGTCATAACATATTATCTGTAAAGTTTTTTCTTATTAGAAAACATATCAATTATATAGTTCATGAGATATTATCTGTGGCAGTTAATTAATTGTGCTAGCACTAATTGCCGGCTCGATGAAAAATACTTTTGTCTGATTGTTACGCTGAAAGAATAGAATCTTACAAGCAGTAACAAGAAAAAAATCCTGAAACAAATGCACAGATGGCAAATTGCACAATATAATTGTT
>QVOB01022312.1:0-24364 GCA_014839585.1 Pseudomyrmex concolor
GAGAATATAACATATTTTTCAATTTCGAAGCAGAATTAAAAATTCAACAATTCTTTTACGATATTAAATAGCTCGGGAATAAAGAGGACGGCAGCGGATTATCTCCCGCAGAAGCTCGAAACGCGCGGCGTAAAAGAGTCTGCAAGATAAAAAAAAAAAAAAAAAGTATTTCCAACACTCCGTGCATCATTGGACGGTGGCTAGTAAATGGGTGTCGCCGATAGTCCTCGACCATCGTTGGAAAAACCGATAGCGCAACGATCATCGAGTAAAAGAGTGATTGATAAAAAAGGAAACGCGAAGCGACCATTGCCGCTTCTCTCTCTCTCTCTCTCTCTCTCTCGCGGGGATCGTATCGGTTAGCGGCATCGAAATGAAATGATTATCGCGTGCATTGATAACCTCGTCGCTAAATTGGCGCAAGTATACGAGCGAGTAGTAAAACATTGAAAGCATCAATCGTCGTTTAAATTAAACGAGATAATTTGCAAAAAAAAAGAGAGTTTCTCTCCGATGAATCCTGAGAAGGCGTATTGTTTGATTTTTTAAGTCAAGATTGCAATGTGCTACATTTTTTCTAAATTTTATATAAACTTTTAGCAAGAGAAGAAACATAACAAACATTTATATTGTTTGAAGTATTTTTCTATGCTCTCTGTCAAATGCAGAAAAAGAGAGAGAAAGAGGGAGAAGGAGAGCGAAGTGGTTTTTTTTTTATTGTTACGGATAAATGGAAGAAGAGAAAATGATCACAAGAGATAACGTCAACCACATTTCGATGTAAATGCACGACAGTAGATGATGAGTCGGGATTATGTTTGGAGACTAGGTATTAACCCAAACTGATGCAGCACACAGCGCATTCTCTGGATGTCAATAAAGGGATAAAGAGATGGAATCGACTTTGCTTGCCTCATACTGAGATATCGACTTTGTCCGCAATATCCGGCGCAACGGTCCGAGTATGTTTCACTCGATTCTTTATCCGAAAGCGATTTCCGAAGAGATCCGTAAAGGTAGAAATGAAGCTGCCGTTTTATTAGAACGATATAGCTCTTGCCGTACGGATCGTAAAAAGAGTTTCGTTTAGTGGGTTCAAGCAAGATCTTTATAATTATGGTAAATTTGTTGACAATGCTGGTATATAAATAACACACAATTGCACAATATTAAAACATGAAAAATCGCAAAATTAGATGCGATAAAGAATTATTTTTTTTATTATACACATATATAATTATGCAAATAAAAAAAGTAACCGCACGAATTTCTCAATTTTCACGTCTAACAAACACGGCATGTTATGCGCATCGGTCATTGCGACGATGTGCATATGCACGTGCTTTCTCTCTCTCGTATATATTTAGGAGTACATTTTGCGCGTTCTGCCGTTAGAACGCTAGCGATCCGACAGGCACCGCCGCATCTATTAGTCAATGGTGAATGAATATTTGATAGCGAGAGTTATGGTCCGATCAAATTCCACCTCCGTGTGTATATTCCCGCTGCTTACGGATATTTTATGTACATGACCGGCTGATATATAGGATGTATCTCTTATTTACGGCTTGCTGCCGATCGACGTACGCGGACCATATTTTCACACTTCGTAAAAATTCCCACTTGTCCAAGTTCTACTCAATGTGTATTACGTTAGACATTCGTGAGAAGCGATGTATTCTTCTCTCTCGCGGCAATTTATTTACGGACATCTATATGCGAGATGTTCCAAGAACACCCTTATGCCGTAGATAATATTGAGTTTAATAATAGATGGTTTTTACAAAGGCGGAATAAAGATCAATTAGAAAACTCTTAAAATTTATTGTAAAAGATAAAATTACTCTCACATTTAAGAAAATTACAAAAAATTTTACTAGTATTAGATATTTTATCTTAAACGTGATATACGTTTTCTCTCTCTATCTCTATCTCTCTCTCTCTCTCTCTCTCTCTCTCTCTCTCTCTCTCTTGCATCTCTCTTGCAACACTAAGCTTTTACTAACAGAACTTGCAAGTTATGATGAATGATGAAGACGTAATGAGATGCCCCGAACACGAAACACAGTTCGCAAAGACGGATTATATCTCTCTTTCGAATAGCGAAGTTTCATGTTCAATACGATTATTGATAACAGATCGGTGAATGGCCTTAGAGAGAACGGCAGCTTCTTCTATACATAAAGTAACACGCGACGTGAAGATATTCGGAAATGTATATTGCAAATCGGACTACGGTCGATTATTTACTAACGATATGATGTAAATTTCATCTTGTATCTGCCGCAAAATTCCACCTCGACTATTATGTCTATTAAATCGTTTTACTATTAAATAGATATACGTGCAAGCTATGATAATTAAAGTGAGAGATAAAAAAAGGAGAGAGAGAGAAAATGTATATACGCGATCATATAATTTATAAACTTCAAATGAAAAGATGATAATATTTTCTTACCGCACAAGTTTTCTATTTAACAATTTTGTTTGATAAATAATAAATTAAGTAATTACAAAACTTATAGACTCAAATGACGAGAGCAATCTCTCTCGCAGATTAACGCTGTGTTGCGTAATAGAAGATACGCTTTAACTGAGATATCTCCCTTTGCCCGCGATTGCAACACTCTCCTCTATTGTTATTCCTACATTGTTTCGCTAAAATTAATGAACTAGTCGTGCTCCTTCTCAGGTCTAAATCTATGATTTAACGACTTTATCTATGTCTCGAAGATCTCGAAATGCATTTTGCAATATCAGTCTTGACAAAGTTTGCAAAACAATCCCGACGGTCGCGAGAGAGAGAGAGAGAGAGAGAGAGAGGCCGCGTAAAATAATTATATACAATTCAACAATTTATCTCCGCACGTAATAGTTGGTAATAATAATGAGGCAATATTTTCTGTATTGTCTTTAATTTTCGATATTTTCAAAAAAGCGTTCTTTGCGATGTACAGAAACAAAAGCGCATGAGATTTCTGTCAATGATACAATCAACATGTACGTTATCGCCGCGTCGCGATACGATAAGAGTTAAATGAGTTAAAACACAAGAATGAAGTCGCTACGGCTGACCATTGCCGAGGCGTTACCACTTGAATTGATATGCCGCCGCAGCGCGCCGCGCGTGGCTATTCTTCCTTACACGTACCGGCCCTTTTGTTTCCCTACATCCATTACCTGGGACACTGCGTGGAAAGTGCAAGAGGAGCACGTATACGTGCAAATGTGTTAGTCGGTGAATGTGTGTATGTACCATGTGTGCGCGCTTGACGCACGTGTTTCTTTGAACTCGTGCACATGTATTCGAGCTCGCACGTACAGAATGTTTCGAAATGTAACACCGAAATATTTTGTAGAATCATCTCAAAAGAAATTCTCATAATCATTTCGAAATGATACACGAGACTTTATTTTGCTTCTAATAAAATTTTTGAAACTTTAAATTAAAATATTCGTCTACGGTAGATAAAACTAAAAAAAAAAAAAAAAAATAATTAACGCAAAAAAACCACAAAAAATTTTATGATTAAATACATAACTTAAAAAACTTTTGTGACAACACGCGCGTGACAAATAAAAATATTTAAAACACTTTTGCTTTCTTTCTATTTCTCTTCACATTTATTACTTACCTCCGCTTAATTACGCGTGTTACTTTTCTTTCTAAACAGAAATGTTTTAGTATTATTCTGAAACATTCTTTCTCTGTGTGCGTTTTACCGTATCCGTAGCACGCACGGTCCGCTTCTGCTATTTAGTCATTTGCGCGTGACTCGCCTGGCGAAACAGCTTCCGGTCCGACTCTCAAAGGAAAAACTCGAACGAAGCGAGCGAGATAAGAAGGAGGTGAGCTGCGAGACGAGGGAAAAAAAAATCCGGATGAAGAATATATGGCGACGGGCGAAGCGAAGTGAATATAACTGGGCAGTCGCGGACTTTATCGGCGGCCTCCTTGAGTTTTGTGCAACATCGCCTTACCGTCGCCATTCTTGCGAGTTGTCGTCGTTCTTGCTTGCACCTTCGCGATTCTCTCGTGCTGCTTCTCTTTCACTCTCCCTCTCTCAATCCTCAGCGTCTTTCTCTCTTTTTTCTTCTTCTACCTCGTTCCTGAGACGACGCCTGATTGAACGACTTTGTCGCGGCACTGAGGCGTCTCGTTCTGTTGCGGTAAATACGTTTCCCGGCAGGTTCGAACAGATTTTCGACAAAACGATTGTGCTAGATAAATATAGTTCGACAAGCACACATAACGCACACACATACATACACTCAATCGCTATTGATGGCTACAGAATGTTCCAAAACTATCAAAGATTGCTCGAAGTTGACATAATTTTATTATGTTTTTTTCTTCGAAAGCAAACTCTAATTACTATTTTATTTGCAATCATTGTATTGCTTTAAAATGTGTTGACTTAAGTTATGTTGTTACAATTCTTTTGAAAACACATTTCGCAAAATTGTGTTATACACCAAATTAGAGCTCGAGTTTCTAGTTGAAAAGCCATTGTTATCGTCACAATCATATGCGCGATATGTGAGATCGGCAGCACCGACAAATTTCGTTGGGAGTATTACGTGCTGCCGGAACGTTGTCTTTAAGGCTTAACATGTTCTCCGACGGATTTAAGCGTAAACCGGTGTCGTAACATCGGCACGAAACATTTACGCGACATTTAACACCCTGCGCGTTGTGTTTCTAAACCGGTGTCAGTAAGACGGTGTAAGTGGGTCGTGTAAACGTAGTTACAACTGTGCAGACGCGCGCGCAAAGAGGTTTAACCCATTACACTGTCTCGAGATGACCATCGAGCGTTTTGGTCGAGGCAGAGATGAATATTTCTCACGCGCGTAACTTTCATCATTGACGTCGCCGTTAATTACGACACGATAATCCAATTGTTAAAAAAGTCATCAAACAAACGTCTGCTTCTAGTTATTTTCCCTATCATATTATTTATCAATATTGTTTACAAAATATTTGTTTGTTTTAATCATATTGCATAATTTTAATATTGCTTGCGCATGGAAATTATTTACATCTATAATTATTACGCTGATAGTTTGCAGCGCGTCTATATGTATTTTCTGCAAAATAAAATAAAATTTAACTAATTATCTGCGCACAGTAAATAATCCCGGAGCTTTGCTCTGCGTTCTACTTTCGACTCGGGGAATATCGAGCACTCACCATCGAACGATTTAGTTTTAAGACATCGCGAAGCGCGACTTAACAAGATTCAATCAATATCGAACGCGTGTAGCGAATGGCAAAGTCCACCGCGCAATAATCCCAAAAACCCCGTAAGCGGAAATTGCAGAAAATAACATCGCGCGCGCATGGAGTTTTTCCATCGCGTAAAATTCAGTTCCATCGACTCGTAAGCTGTAGCAAAATGAGCGATTCGCTGATATTGCGTCTCGCGGAGGCGGCATGCGACGAAGCGAGTCTTCGTCACACGTGACACGGATTTACGGTCGACGCTTTTAGCTTGTTTCTCCATTTTTCTGGTCGCGAGCTCGGATTTGAGGCGAACGAAACGCCGGCTGGTCGTCGCGGGAAGAATGGCGAGGAGAGAAACGGGGAAACGAGACAAAGAGGCGTCATTCGACGTGAAAGAGAGAAGGAGCTTGTGTTGTTACAGCAGGCACTGACTTTATCGGGCTTTCGAGTTTATATATTTTTCTTTTACAAGGGGTTGCCGCCCCTCGCATTTTCACGCTCTCGAACCCGCACCAAATCCTTTCCTCTCACGTTCTCACCCTTGCTGGAGGTTTCTTGTTCTCTTTTTCTTTGTCTTTCTCTCTCTCTCTCTCTCTCTCTCTCTCTCTTTTTTTCCTCTGCTTCCACTACTGACACTTCCATTCACCAACAGCCGCCCCATTTCGCGCACCGCGCATTCATTTCAACTCCCACTCCAGTTGAGTTCTTCTCACACCCTCGCCTATCGCCGACCCCCTTCTATTTCGCACTTAGAAACCAGCCTCTCTCAACCACTCTCCATCGGTTATTTATTTGCGATAGTTTGTGCTTTTTTATACCACTAACCCGCCTTCGTGTTGGAAACCTTTGTTCACATCGCCCATCCCCCTGTGTATGATTTCTCCCTGCCTTTTGACGGTGTGGATTGAAAAACGATGAGTACAAAATGCTGCCTAACAGCCATTACTGAGAGATGAGTCGTAAAAATGAAAAAATAAAAATCTTTGTTTTTTTTTTCGTAACACCCATCAGAAACACGATCGTCAGAAACCTTCAGTCAGTCTGTATCCAGTATGTTTTTTAACGCTGCAGCTTTGAACGATGTTCAATAATGCGGCTTCCCAGGCTTGATGGGATGGCTTCATCGAGCTTGCTCATGAGCTTCGCTCAATTAGCTTCCCCTCGATACAGCAACAAAAGCGTAACGACGCGTGCCCATTCCAGCCATTTCGTAGCTCGATTTTCGCACTTTATTGTTTTATTAACCTTTTCTCTGATTTATTCGAATATACATTCTTTTTTTTTTATATATATATAAACTACATTAAATATCGTTTAGAATCGCGAGGAAAAGCAAGAAACCATTTTCTTCAACAATATGAGCATATAACGACGAAAGTTACATGCCATAATGAACGGCTTAGCGCAGTTATCTGACATACAGCGTGAAACGACGCAAGTCTTAAAGGGCCGATTAGCGGTCCAACTAATTGGGAAAACCACCCCTCTCGCTTTTGCAAGGAAAACAGAAGCGCTGGACATGCGCGCAGACAAGCGCAGGCACGCTCTCTCGAGCCTGTAACAACAGGAAGATTAATCGCTTTAATTTCCGAGACATGATTAATCATAATTAACAGCTTGCGTTGGTAGCCCCACAACGGGGATAAGAGGCGCCAAAAGAAGGGAATGAGAAACGCGAGTGAAGGGAAGAGTTGCACGAAACACGTAGACTGTGACAGATAATATCAAAATACTCACACACACACACACATACACACGCGCGCGCGCATAAAGATTGAAGATAAGAAGAGTCGAGTTTGAAATAATGTACTAAAACAAAGAAAAGTTGTTAGCTTTTCCGGCAGCAAATATAGGAAATAATATTTCGGAGTTTCTCTCAGCTTCCTGCGATTCCTTTCGCTGCTGATCGACTCGAAGGTTTTATTTGCTCCGTTGTTTTTTTTTGTTTTTTCTGTTTTTTTTTTTTGTTTTTTGTTTTTTTTAGATGTATTATTTTTTTCGCAATTTTCTAATCTCTAGATTACACATTGTATAATTAAACTTGAGATTGGGCAAGTTTACACGCCGAGTTCTGCGCGAGAAATGACAAACACTGGCCGGGAGCATCGAGTGTCTAATTTTTCCCTTCTCGCTGCTCGCTTTGGTAATGAAGCGCGAGTTGCCATTGTTAGAGAAAGCAGCGCTACATATGTTTTACGCATCGCGCAGGTTTCGTGTTGCCGCGCGAAATCTTTAGGTATTCTCATACAATAGAACATCGTGTAAAAGTTACGCGAAGCCCCGGGCAGCTCCACACCCGCGAATCCTCAAACGTAGTGGCAGACTTACGTTTAAATATTCAGGTCTAAAGATGTAAAATTATGCCGTGGAGAACGTGAACTGTACCCAAAGCGGAATAAGACTTAAGACATTGACTGGAACGGGAAGTAACTTTGAAAATTTGGTATTCTCAAGGAGTCTTAGTGTATATCCGCCCTTTTAAGAGAGAAGAAACAAGACAAGCTTAACGCGGAGGTTGTGTCTTGGTGTGTCTGTTTGCTTCAATAATGTTGCGTTAACATGCAAAAATCAATGTCTTAAATCCCTTCACTCAGACTTTATCAAGAAATTCTATTAATCAGTAAAGAATCGGTAAAATATTCTCTTAAAGAACAAATCTGATCGATTTGTCACAAGCACAAAGTTTATAAAGACAGATCAATAGGATTGTGTGTGTTAAAATTATTTGAGAAGAAGAATTGAGACAGAGTATAAATTATTTTCACGGTATTTTTCAAAGATAAAGTTGGAGAAAACAATCTCGCTATATCGCCGAGAGAATGATGCATCAAGCGAGCGCGATAAGCCATTAATTGTCGGAGTTGTTTATAGTAATGGCCGAGAAAGAAGGATAAGTGAGAGAAACGTGAAAAAGAAAGAAAAAAGAGGAGCGATATAATCTAGCGAAAGGAGGTCAAGAGCCGGTTGGTCGGAATGAATAATATCCCGACACATGCGGCGAACAGTTTCAACCCCGCGGCGCTTCATTTAGCACGTCTGAAAGCGCTACGGTCCCCTTCCTTGCGCACTCCCTTCTGCGAAGGCAGTGTTTTTCGCAAATTAAGAGATTCGCAATAATGGCCTTAATGGCGGCTCGTAAGACTACCAGCTGAAATTACGTTGCCACTTAAATGCGATTATTTATTGCCTAATTTACTATTACTGCCGACAAGACGCTCTCGTGTACTTCGGTACACCGACTCGTTATGGCGTTACAGCTCGTTGTGTGCCCGTAATTAATTTTTTCCTACCGTTCTTCTTTTCTCCTTATTTCTCGATTATCGTCGTGACGACGTCCGCGGTTGAGATTTTAACCCGCAAAAGACGCATACCAAATTTTACGGAGCAACTTAAAACTTTCTCTTTCGTGAAAAAAAAATAAACCGCAGAAGTATATAAACAACATTTCTTTGTTACACAGATAAATTGTTAGATTTGTTAATTACTAATTTTTTGTGGTAAATATATGTTATATTGTTTTCGTATTAGTCAAATTTTATATTGCTCGATTATTTCTGCGCGGAAACACAAGTGGAGATTACAATTTGAAAGATTTTGACACGAAGAATTGGCAGTTACGTAATAAAAGCGTTGAAATCTCACCGGCAAGCTAAGATGTCGAGGATCAGGGGAGTTATATGAAGTCCCTTAAGCCTTGCCGGCGAGAGATCTTTGGGGCTACTGCTGCTCGATCGGAAAGTATTTCTCATTTGGTCTTTCAGACTGCTCTCAGGATTACCCCTCGACCTACCACCCTTCCACTCACTTTGCCCTCTCGCTTGCACACGTCTACCGAAGACATCAATAACGCCAGCTCCAAAGTTTCGCTCCGTTTCAAAGTGTTTCTCTTGCCTTCTTCCTGCCATCGTCCCTCTTCTCTCTCTTTTTCTTACATTTTTTATAACTCACGTCCGATGGTCTGGGAAGCAATGAACTTTGCTCAAAAAATGACAAACGAGCGCTCGCAAGAAGCGGCGGAGAGAGCCGCTAGAACGATGACCAAAACCGGGACGCAATCGCGCGAGCATAGAAATCGCGCGGCTTTTGTTATTTTAAATTTACTTTGTTTTGTAATGCAGAACTTTTCTAGATCTTATATATTAATTTTATATATTAATGCCGATTGTATCATAAAAAAAAGAGCTTCATCTGTTAAATATTATGTAATTTTGTAAAAAGTCAAGCTTTGAAAAAGTAAAATCAAAATATGAAGATAAATCAAAATATTTCTCTCAAGTAATTTTACGTAAATGTATTGCGAGCTTTTATACGATTAAAAATTCTTTTCAACGAGGCAAAATTCGATCTCTTTGCTGCTGGTTCTCTAAAGAACGGACCGCGACCGTTCACGTTTATTCACGCAAACGAAACGCAAAGGTAAGTCACGGGACGGGCGAAGAGAATGCCAGTAAGACCGAAATCCGAGCCACCAAGGAGGAGGTGGATGGAGGTCAGGCAGGCGCTTGAAAAGAGAAACGAAGGATCTGGAGAGGCGGTTAAAGGCACTGCATCAAGTAGATCAAACATTTTCTGCTGGTTGCTTCCCTTCTCCCCTTTGCGGAAAGCACGAAAATCCACCGAAAGCCCGAATGAAAAAAATCTCTTAATCAAATGACGTGAAAGAAAGAGCCGGGTCGATGAGAAGGAGAAAAGGGGACGGCGGACAGGAAGAAAAGCACTCTGAAATTTTAAGCTCCTTCGAAAAGATCGCTAAGAGACCGGGACAGACGTGCGCGAGGCACGGGAGGGACAAATAAAAAGTTCTACAAATTTGAGTGGTGGTTTTAACGCCGATGTACGAACCGCCGTGGCTGACCGCCGATAAAACCGCTTCCCTGATCCTCTTCGTCCCGCGTGCCGATGCCGAAGGCGATCCCTCGCAAGGATCGATCGATTGTAATTAAATGGAAACGCTTTTACGTCGACGCGATGGGCTCGTTACGCTTATCGCTCCATTTTTTCCTCTCCCTCTTTTTTTTATCGTGAAATAATATTTTAATTATTACAGCCGCGACGCGCGCGGCGTGCAGCGCGGCGGATTTAGCAAGACGGATTTAAAAGCACCTTGCTGGGATAAAGATTTCTTAGGGCGAAAGATGAAGCAGCTCTCGCGTCAAAGGGCAAACGTAAATCTTTCGCGGATTTTTGTTTTTAATATCAACGCAATTTTTAAAAAAGTATTATATCTATCGTAAACACCGAACGCACTCATTGTTGAAAGATGATAATTTATAATTATTTTAAAGACCTTTTATAATTTCCAAAACCTATAAATCGCAGCTGACGTTAGACAAAGCAGCTTGGCGAAATACCTTGCCTTTAATTACGAAAGAATGACTTGCAAACATAGTTCTAATGAAAAACGATAGGCAGGTAGGTATAGCACATCTAGACATCACGCGCATACGAGTAATTAATATATGGAGCAGATCGGGAAGCAATTTTATATAATTGGAATAAGCTAAAATATTTAATACGCAAAAATATTTAATTACAGAATTTAAAAACAAGTTCATGTATATTCTCGAAAACAAAAATCGAATCAAGTTCTCCGGTAAAGTTTGTGAAAACATTTGTTTCGCAAATTTGTTTTATTTTTTTCAAGAAGAGCTTTTTACTTTTCCCGCCGTAAAAGTTGCACAATTGTCGTACCGTGCAATGTCGTTTAATCAAAAAAAAAACAAAAAAACAAAAAAACTTGATCTACAATGTATTTTTCAACAAATCAACACAAACGACAAATAGTTTGTGCACCGGAATTTGTGCAACGAAGTTGTGTGTTTATATCGTGTAAAGCACCAGATTCTCCTGACTGTCACGCTGTGACATCAGCGCGTTATGTATGTTTTATTTACCATCGTATAACGTTGTTTTCTTTAAACTGTATCTAGTATGCGCGGTTATTGCAACGGTGTCACATGACTAGTGGCAAACGAGATATAAAATGCTATACATATATCTGAAAATTCGCGCGCACTCTACTTGTCGATCGAAAAAGATCGGCAAACAGTGCGCAGCAGACGCGTATGTGTGCACATATTTGATTCGCGTTTGTTCAGGTATGAATATAATTGCAAAAAAAAAAACATTACGCGTGGTGTTTGCTCGGAGTTAAATTCATCAAATATATGAAATTAACGAAAAATTTTGAGGTAAATAATAACGCATTTTTTTACTCGTATGTATACATTTCACATACACAAGTTGTGTAATTATTTAATTGACTGTTAACTCTTTCACACATCGACTTTTATATCTTGATAAGAGGCACACACGAGAGTCCGGCGAATTCGTGTTTCCGGCAAGTAGTAATACCGCAAATGTGGTCAGCCGCCAGTCCAGATTCTGATGGAAATCGTCGGCCGCAAATCCAGATTTCCACGAGAATCGCGAAACACGTCCGACATTCTCGATGAGAAATCGCAGAATTTACCTGCGCCCGTTGCCGCCGCCGCCGCCGCTTACATTAAATTAAAAGCTTAATTAACTGCGCACTGCAAGTGGCAATCAATGACCGACGGAATTTCGTAATAAGCCGTTGCCTCATTAACTCGCGCGCGAAATTGGAAGTAATGTCAGCAATCAATTGCGCGCGTAATATGTAATTGCAGAAAAAAAACTTGTCGAGATAAAGAGCTTGTGCAAGCGCTTATATCTGAAGAAATATCGAAGAACAAAAAAAAAAAAAGAGAGCAACACGTGCTGTTGCTTCAATTCAGATACCAATCCTTAAAATACTTCTCTCCTATTGCGTTAAAACTGATTTGCAAGCTATTAGTAGCATTTATTCGCGCAATTGTTTGTGTGTGCGAACTAAAACGTTATCGAGCAATAATAAAAACTGACAACAATGTTGCACGCATGTTGCAGCGATACTGCGATCGTCACGCGCAATTTCAGTCAAAATAACCGCGACGTCGAGGCTGTCATCGTCGTGTGCGAACGAATATCCATTGCAAAGTTGACTCGCAACAAGCCGCGCATGACCTACTGACGTCAACAGTCTGTCGACATCTGTTGTTTTCAGATATGTCAACGTCTAGTTTTACATCATAATTTCTCGTTATAGACGAGATATTTTTCATTAATTCATTCATGTTTGCGCGCTTTCTCTCGAGTTTTATCAGACCCCCCTGGGTATCTGAAATAAAAATATAGATAAACGCTTATCAGAAACACACACACACACAATTGTAGATAAGATATGGCTGCGTTCGGAAACACCATTTGTGTATATTTATTGCTCATTAGATATAAAAGAAAGATAGAATGACGCTTGTGTGCACACGAGTGATGTTTCCGAACGTGACCTATAACAGAACTACTTGGTGCAATACTGAGTGTGTCATTTCAACTGCGTCACACACAGGTTTGTTATAAAAATAAAATTTGAAAAAGACAAACACAGCCGACGTTGTAGGAAACTTAGGAAAGTCTCACGTGCCTCGAGTCGATAACTGTATAACGATGTGTACCGATTATAGTAACCGTTTTATCGCTAAGCACAGAGTAGATTCTTCGAACAATAAATTATGTATGAGCGAATGCTGTCGCGAAGCTACCGGGTGAAAGATAAAGAACAAAAGGCGAGAGAGGTGATACACATACGAGACAGGAATATATTTATTCATTCAAAGAGTGCATAATTTTTTTGCATAATACAGGCGGCGCACGACTCCTATCATATCGGTGTCGTCCAAAAATATCGAGTGCATTCGCAAACATAATAATAAAAAAAAAAAAAGAAAAAAAAAAAAACAGCAACGCTCTACGGTAGAACAGAAAATAAAGAGACCAACTACGCACAGAGATCCATTTACAGGAAAATGACGCCACTAAAGGCACGCATAATTATCATAGTTGCGCAGTTATGGCGAGCGCCGAATTGTTAAAATGTTGAGTGCCAAGGAATTTTCTGACAGGCTCAAAACCAGCCCGTGAATTTAGGAAATTCAAGCAGCACACAGACATACGCGAAAAGAACCCGCGCCAGAATTAATCACCAGCCGACTAAAATAGTTGAGCTGCGTGACATAGTTTCGTGTCTCACTCGCTCTCTTGAAGCGAAATATAAAACTAGATATTTGCGAGAGAGAGAACATTTCTTTTTTTTTTTTATTTCTATCATTTATATCTTTGTGACGACTAAATGTTCTACGTTTTGAGAACACGCGCCGATTTTAATTTCGACATCGTTTGCGCTTTATTGTGTTACAGAACGGAACGTCGTTTTTTCTTTTATTTTTTAAATAAAAGAACGATATAAAAAAGCTACACAAAATAAAATTATATTATTATATTCAATTCACAGTCTTTTTTTCAAACGTATAATTCATAATTTTAT
Organism: Pseudomyrmex concolor; assembly: GCA_014839585.1. Taxonomy (NCBI): domain Eukaryota; kingdom Metazoa; phylum Arthropoda; class Insecta; order Hymenoptera; family Formicidae; genus Pseudomyrmex; species Pseudomyrmex concolor. Next base: position 13,611 of record QVOB01022312.1, read on the forward strand.
TTTTTCGTCAAAAAGACACAATTTTTCCAGGGTAATGTTCGGTGTTTCTACCGATGTATTGCAATCAATTTGTTGGTGAATCGACATTTGACAAACAAGATTTAGCGACAAAAGCGCATTCACACATACCGGCACTTTGGTCGCAACTGAGAGACAAACTATTTGATCAATGGTTGCACGTCGGGGAAGCTCAAGCTCGGCTTGTATCGCTGAAAGTATGCGTCCTACGCGCCATCGGTTTTGGCCGACTAAATATTCGGTCACCGGAGACTTGCTAAAATTGTCTGGTATCCCATGCTTATCGAAATATTCGATCTTAACCGAGAGAGAGACCGCGATTACGAAACAAAGCGGAATTCGCTATGTCGAGCGTTTAACCGATCTAACATATATACCGCCATATATTTGATACCTAACAAATTCCAATTCCTCAGAAATACCTGTTCTTAAACTCTTCCAGACCGTTCTTATCACCGTAATTTAATTTTTATGTCACGCGGAAAAGTTACAGTTTTGTGTTTTTTTAATACGTTAGGATCTAATTTTTTTTCTCAAATTAAAGCGCAGAAAAATTTGCAGCTTCGCGCGAAACGTTTGTCAGATTTCGCGATGCACAAGCATATAATCGAACGCCAAGCCTGTTTTAATATTTATTATGCGGACCACGTTACAGTAGTTACGACACGATGGATCGGAGTAATAATACGGCCGGCACGCTACTGCGCTCAGTCATATTTCATGCTCTTAATACAGTTCCAACGTTATATTACTTCGTCGCCGAGGCGCGCGCCTCTTTTCCGGACCCGAAAATTTTACGTAGTCGCTGTAACGCGCATAACATTATTTTGTTGGACGCTTCTTCTCATCGCGTCTTCTTTCACCGTTCAGGTCTGACATTAGTATTAACAAAATTTTCGCGATTTATTATGTATGAAATGTAAAAAAAGAACTGCTGTACACGCGTGAGACGTTCGGAATTAACAAAAAAATTTTATATCGCAAAGCTTGATATATAATATATTTAATACACTATAAAACACTATAATTCTATTTAAAAGACACCTCAGTATACATATATCTACCTGCTGACCACCTGGCATAGTCTAGTGGCGCTATCTCTAAAACATTGTTGAAATTATCTTTTAAACCTTGGTCACCTTCAGCAGATAATATTTCTCTTATTTCCGCATTTCGCGACAATCGTGACATAAACACGTGTGTTGCTCATTTAAACATGGACACTTCGGTTTCGAAATCGAGTCTGCTATATTTTTTTTACCCTATTATTCAAGAAAAAAAGTGAAACTAGTCGGACAAGTGCTCTAGTCGTTCGCCTTTCACTCGCGGTCTTGTTTAGAAAATGAGTCTAATCGATTGTGCAACATATGCGAGACGTCAGACGTTATCGACCCTCTGCGGAATCGTGTGTTTGACGTATGTCTCGACTTATCGCATAGACAAATGCTTATCACGATTGTCCAAGTCCCCGCGAACGTATCCTACGTTTGACGACATGTAACAGCACGTGTTTCAGAATAGCAAGGGAATCCGTCGAAACAACACGCAATCATGTTCTCCTTCAGAAACGTTCTCTCCGTTTTCTCGCAGAAATTTACGAGAAAACTGCATTTCTCGCAAATTCAGTGAGTAGTAAAACCAAGCGATCCTTCTTTGTATGTAAAAAAATATACATCTGATACAAATTGTAAAAATTTTGAATTTTATTTTTAGGCGAGCAGCCGTGATAATAGATGGTAAAAAAATAGCAGAAGAGATTCAGGAAGAATTAAAGGATGTTATAGATACTTGTATAAGTGCTGGGAAAAAAAGACCGAAACTGGTCGCGATATTAGTAGGGAATCATCCTTCAAGCAAGATATATATTGGTAGAAAAATGCAAGCAGCGAAGTCAATAGGTAATTATGTTCTAAATCTTCAACACACATTTATCTCTTTACTGTAATATATATACAAAAAATTTGACATCAATTGTCTCCTCATTAAAATGATAAGGAATCGAAAGTTACACCATTCATTTGGGAGAGAACATAACACAAGCAGAGCTTCTTAAGGAAATCGACTGTCTCAACGGAGATCCGTCTGTTGACGGTGTTTTAGTACAGTTACCATTGCCAAAGGGCATGAATGAGAAAGAAGTATGCCAGGCAATAGTTCCTAAAAAGGATGTAGACGGATTTCACTTAGAAAATCTTGGTAATTTAACGCTGGACAACAGCAGCATTATACCAGCCACTGCCCTAGCTGTAAGAGAATTAATACTCCGAACTAAAATCGAAACTTTTGGAAAGAACGCCGTGGTTGTGGGTAGATCAAAACATGTTGGGCTGCCTATCGCACTATTACTTCATGCAGATGGCAAAGGTGATTGATCTTTGAACTGATAGTTTATTTTGTCACACCAAGTCATTGACAGAGATAATTTGACACCCTAGGTCTTTCAACTATGTAATTGATAGCATTATACATAGTCGCAACTATAAAGTCTTATTTTGTGCTAAAGTTTTTTGTATCATTTTGTTATCCTCTTTTTCTTAAAACTTCTTTATAGAATACGCACGTAATTTGTAATTACATTATTTTTCTTTTTATTCTTGTCCAAAACTCTTTAATCATATTTTTTTTTCATTTGCTTTAGGTGAAACAGGTGCGTTAGACATGACAACGACCATCTGTCATCGTCATACGCCTCATACAGAATTAGAAAAATTTACAAAACTGGCGGATCTGATTGTAGCGGCAGCTGGAGTTCCTGGTTTGATCACCAAGGAGATGATAAAACCGGGCGCTTGCATAATCGATGTGGGAATAACCAGGTTAAAAACCGCAGACGATAAATATCGTCTGGTGGGTGATGTGGATTATGACAGCGTGAAAGAAGTCGCTGGACACATCACACCGGTTCCTGGTGGTGTGGGTCCCATGACGGTAGCAATGTTAATGAAAAACACAGTCACGGCTGCTATGAGAAACCAAGAAGATATGAAACAATCCGTTCTTGTGAAAGATAACGGAGTAGTATATTGATATTTAAAATCCCTATTCAATAGTTAAATAGATTTATTTTCTTATTCTATATAAATGGTTAAAGTATTATTTTTTGTAACAAGTTTTGTAAATAAAAAATTTTAATGCTTCTTAATGCTTTTAAAATTTAATATTCTTTTGCCTTCCTCTAGGGATCCGATCTTGGTTACTCTTAGTGGTTACCACGTTTAGTCAAGATTGCAACCTCTGTGTGGATTTGATCATTGATGTATTTTAAACAAAATCAGAAACATCTGATCCTATCTTTACATTTAAATCGCGGCTATAATTACAAGATAGCTCTTGTAAATTGTGTATCAGTTAAACAGTGAAAAACAAAGTGAGTTTTCGTAAAAAGCTTTGTGTTCTATTTTATAACAGTGATATTTCACGTGTTTTGCACAACACTTTTACAATAGGAATTGCTACTTTATCCTACCAACCCTTATCTTTTCTTAAACAAGCTTGGGATCATCTATGGCGGAATAAAACTTTAAAGAAGATTTATAGACATTTTTGTGCATTTCAGAATTATTTTGATCTTCTTGACATTTTCAAGAGAGGTTAGTTTAATAACGCGGTGTGCGACATATCTCTCTACGAGAATCAATTCTTATAAATAATGCTATTCATGAATGTTGTTCGTTTCTTTAAACAAGGCGAGAAATTTATTTTTTCGAACAGAATCAGCTCTACAAGTTGCACCTATTCAAAAGTTCGAAAGATGTCGAGTTCTGCCAAAACAAATAAACCAAAAGTCTTGATTACACGGCCTAATATACCTGTTGCGTCTTTACAGCTGCTACGTGAACGGTGAGAGATAAATAAAATATGAAGTTGCATATTATTTAAAAACAAGAACAATTTGACAGAATTATTTTTTGTTATTTTCTAGATATGACATCACATTATGGGAAAAACAAGAACCAATACCACGGTCAGAATTGTTATCCAGAATCTGTGGAGTAGATGGTCTCTATTGTGTGTTAACAGATAAAATAGACAACGAAGTTCTAGAAGCTGCAGGCCCACAATTAAAAGTTGTAGCATCTATGTCAGTAGGTGTGGATCACTTAGATTTAAATGCTCTTAAGAAGAAAGGCATCAGAGTTGGTTACACACCAGATGTTTTGACTGAGGCTACTGCAGAACTGTTAGTAGGTCTTTTGTTAACCACATCAAGGAATTTATTGCAAGCAAATAAAGCGATTTACAAGTAAGCAAAAAATATATCACAAAGAAATATATACACGTAATATGCTTGCTCCATGATTTGAGTGCATTATGATTTTGCTTTCTGTAGAGGAGAATGGAAAGCCTGGTCACCTTTGTGGATGTGTGGCACAGGTTTAGCAGGAAAGACTGTGGGAATTGTTGGCTTAGGAAGAATTGGCTTTAGAGTGGCAGAGATACTCAAAAGCTTCAACGTTGCTAAGATATTATATACAAGTAGAAGAGTGAAACCAGAAGCATCCAAATTTGATGGTGAAAAAGTTGAATTTAATAAATTATTGGAAGATAGTGATTTTGTTGTAGTTACTGTGGTACTGACATCAGAAACAAAATATATGTTTAACGCTGAGGCTTTTAAACAAATGAAACGGACTGCTATATTTGTGAATGGCAGTCGAGGAGATGTGATAGATCAAGAAGCATTGATAACTGCTTTAAAAAATGGCTCTATTACAGCAGCTGGTCTAGATGTTATGACACCAGAACCAATTCCACTAGATAGTGAACTTTTAAGATTAGATAATTGTGGTAAGTAGTTTTACTGATTGCATTAAATAAACTAATACTAATCTGTTTGTCTTTTCAGTAATTCTACCTCATATAGGAAGTGCTACTAAAGAAACTAGAGAGCAAATGGCTGAAATAACAGCAAAAAATATTATAGCAGTTCTTGAAGGAACACCTGAAGATATGCCTGCGCAAATTAAATCATAGTCACATACAAATGGAACTTGAATACAAACTATATTGCTATAAAGGATTCTTAATATTGTATATTGTGATATATCTAATTTGTCAGTGATAAATTTGTATTTATTTAGTTTAAATAATTTTTATTACTTATTCCATTTTGCGAGTATCAAAACATACTCTATATGTACTAGAAATCAGTCTTTCACAAAAAAATACAGAATAGGAATACAGAATAAATTAATGGTAACTATAAAAAAGTAAGATGTCTTTTGTACTTATTATTCAAACCTGATCTCAACAGTTCTTATATCAAACTGCCTGTTATCTCAATAGTTTTAATAATAATAAAACTTGTTCGTATACAGTGAAATGTAAAGCTGAAGTCGCAGCAGCTTTTATTTGACTCGGCACTAAGCCCTTAAACAAACCTTGTACTCCCTCTTCTTTAACAGTCACTTTCACGCAATCTAGTAACCCATTGCATTGGAAAAACTTGCCAAATCCTTTACGACCGTGTTCAAAGCCTTGTATCTGTAATCTCTTTCTAACGAGATCAAATGGATATACAATTGTTTTTGCTATTAAACCAGCACTACTTCCGGATAGCATAGAATTAGAGAAAGTAGTATCAGCATCAGAAGTATATCTTTTATAAACATCTTTGAAAAATTCATAGAAAGCAAATTGCAAACCACTGTGTGGAGCAATTTGTAACAGAGTCGGTAATAGTCCCAAAAAGAAGACTTTTGGAGATTCATTTCGAAGAATTAAACTAAAAAATATTTCATTATAATTCTTAGTATATTAATGATAAGATATATATTAAATGTTGATGATGTGCACATCTTACCTACAGGAATGTAACATTCCAGTATATACTAAACGATTACTTGATTGAGCTACTAATCTAGTTCTAATAGTGTCAAAAGGAAAGGAGACAATTGTTGCTACACTTCCAGCACTAGCACCAGCAATAAAATGCATTGAATGATTCCATTTCTCAATCTTTGGTATTTCTTGTAATAATTTCATGAACACTTGATATGAATAAAACTGCAGAGACAAAAGTAATATATATTTAAAAATATTAGAATAAATACTTGTGTCTCTCTCAATTGATTTATGAATACTAATTAAATACAGCCTAGTTTTACTTTGCACCTGAGCCATTCCATAAACAATTGAAAGAAATTGCGCAGGTACATGACCTTTCCATAGAGCAGAAATTCCTTCTTCTTTATAAATTAGAAAAAATGCTTGTGGCACAGACCTATATTTGCTAACATGATGTCTCGAAATTGGTTCAACTTGTAACTGCAGAAAGAGATACAAATAATGTTAATATTACAATTTATTAAAGTAATAATAACAAATATACTAAAATAATTTTTCCTACGTGTCTATAATATCTATAAAATTCACCTGAAACCTAATTTTAATAACGTCTAAAGGCTGACATAAAAATCGCGTTACAAATCCGCTGACAGCTCCTGCAATCGCATGGTCTGAGTTTGATTCAGATTTTTGCGAAAACCCCATAATCAATCAGTTACATGCGTACATTAGATACGCATAATTATATAATATACGTATATCATATACAAGAAGTATCACACAAATATGGTATAAATCAGAGAAGCCTGAGAGCTATCCCGTTATATTTTCTTACGACGCTTTTGGCTGCTGATTTCAGCGCCATACATCCATAAAACTAGATGTAGGAACTACAGAATGACATCACTTTCATAAACAGTATAAATGTAACCCGGTTTAAGAGATTCATGCTACACATTTTTTTAATATTGACAGTAATATTGAATCGATACAAATCTGCTCACACAATTACAAACTGCATGAAAAGCAGTTTAAACACCTTCTTTTAAACTTAGAAGCTCTCTATTTTTATTCAACTTAGAATTTGTATTTTATTTTTCAATATGTCATATAATTTTTATGTAATTTTTCTACGTTGTGAGAGAGAGAATATCATAAGAAATTAAAAAAAAAATTTAAAGAAAATTCACAACTTTCAAAGAAAATTAAAGAGACTCAATTATAAAAAAAATTCAAGACAGTGGAGAAATATTTTATAAAGATTTTAAAAAAGTATACCTATAAAATGTTAATAAGTACACATAATAAATTAACATAAATATCAAGTATAAGAATAACAAATATATTATCGTCACAATCATATAAAGATAGCGAATAAAATCATTTTACAAAATATGAGATTGTCTTTATTCGCCATTTGTGGGAATCAGTGCAATTAATATACGGATACTACGCATGCAATATAAAAATTGTTCCTTTTAGCTATATTCAATATAAGTACATGTATCTATACAAAGTCTTTTTATCTAAATTTAATATTACTAAAAATAACAAAACTTTTTAGAAAAATTAAGTATAGAGACAAATAGTGTTGAACAAGTTAATTATAAATATAAATTTACCTCTTGATAAATATAAAATATCAATACATATAAAATGTATAGTAAAGATTAAAAAGAAGTTATAGCTAAAAGGAACAAGTTATGCAATGTGATTTTATGACTCATATTTGTGCGGTCCCATCGTTGTCCATCGATGTATCTTCTCTGCAACGATCCTCTGCAACAATCCTCCTCAGAAATGGTCCAGTGATCTTTGCGTCGTCCCACGTAGCACTTTTATTTTCACTCACGACGCGGAAGACGCGAATTATACACACACACGCGAAATTGAAATTGTTCTAAAGTCTATTTCCACTTTTGTAAAGTCCACACTTCAGTAACTATCAAATTTCCCGAGACTCAAATAAATAAAAACGGAAAGTAAACTTTGCAACTAGAGAAATTTCCGAATATATAATAATTGAATATCACGAATTTCTTTAAAATAATACAACATAAAAACTTCGACTAATAACTAAACAGAGATTCATATATTTATAAGACTGGAATATAAACAATATTTTTATGACGGAACGAATATTCGATTTATTTTGACATGTGATTCATTATTTGCATAATTTTGAGCGAGCAAAAATTCCGCTTTGATAATTGAAACACCGAGAACGAACAATTTAGAAAAATATAAAATAATATATATTTTATTATGTAAAATATTTATCATTAAAATGATAAATATGTCTAGATTTTATTTAAGAAGACAACAGGACATCAATTTTCTGTTTTTTTCTTTCAATTTTCATGCACAATTTAGAAATAATTACCATTTACTTGTATTATCTTATTGTTAAATAATATTCATAGTATTTCACTATGAATTGATAATGTAACATTATTGCATATATATGTATATCAGTATCTTTTTAACTACAGAATATAATAGAATTATATGCTCGATGTTTCAAAAATCGTAACATGAAAACTACACGCGGTTTGCACTGATTTCAAACCCTACCACCAGAACCCTAAAATGCACTCACCGACCCTTGTCTCTTTCTGCTACACATTACTCTCTGTAACAAAAAGAATATGTTCTCTTTATTGTTAGATGTAAGATAATTATTTAGCATTTATTTAAGTATCAAAATTATTATGTTTAATAGATAAAAATCTCGAAATTATCTAGGAAAATATAATTGACAGTTGTAAGTTATACGTAAAAAATTATTATGATGCATACTTTTGTGCCAGCACTCCATTGCCCGAACTTTCTCTTTTGCGAACTTCTCTCTGGTACGTGAAGAATCCGTAAACACCTGAAACAAAGAATAACAGGAAAAAATTAATAAAGATAACTGAGAGAAAGAGATTATTAAAGTTTTAAATATTTTAAAGTTACAAAAGTTTCTTTTAAAACAGAAATGTATATTTTTCTTTTACAAATACAATACTGACCTTTAGACTATCCTGAGATAACCCGAACCGGTTCCTCCGGTATCTCACAAACTCCTCTTCCGGTTCGGGAAACATAGCTGCGTCTAAAAACTACAACAAATTAGGACAAAATTAACAAATAGTTGTGAGATTATTAAACTAGTACATATATTCATTAGAGTAATGTCGCGACGCGTACCTTGGAGTTTGCACTCCGTCTCGTAGATCACTCAATTTGTTCGTTGACTTACGGCCGCGATACGAATTATGTGTTGATGTACTCGTCACTTTGCGACACACACGAACTACTGATATTCGCACGCGAGACAAAAATAAATGTCAGAAATAACGAGATGAGAAATTCGAACGTACTTCTCCGTGTCGAGCACTGGCACCATTTTGTCTCGCGGAAGCGCGAACGATCGCGAAACACTTTCACTGTAAAACTCGTCTGTTATCGTTACCGGCGAGTGCGCGATACTAATTACATATTACTTCAAACGCCCGACACTTTGTGACACATACATATTGCCGATATTTACGCGCGAGACGACAATAATCGCGAGAAATACGACACGAATTCGAGAGAAGTTCTGCTTCGCGTTGCGCGCCCGTCACAACTGCCCCTCTCCGTGTAGCAAAGCGCGCGAACTTCGAGAATCGCAATTCGAGAATCGAAGTATCGAATCGAGGTGCACGATATAGAGCGCACATAGCACAGAACAGAATCAAATCAAAGATAGTATTTTTATTCACTGAGTTGGTTTGTACGTGTAGTTGATATGCGCAAAACGTGGACATCGCGGCGCTTGAAGGCAGATGTATGTCTAGAAATATATAATATTGTCAGAAAGTCAAAGTCTCATTATCAATTGTGATACAACAGATGTTTTAAGACATGTGGAAAAATTAACACATAACTTATTTCTCAAAGACGAATTTTTCTTTATTGAGTTCTTTTATTTTATGCAAAAAACATATCAGATGCATAATTTTCATCGAGGAGCTATACTGAATAATTATCGTTTTGGCTTCTCAAGTCTTTTTTCACACAAACATGTGACAAATAAACTTGATTCCATTGAGATTTGAAGTAATAACTGTCTACTAAGGTGCTGCGTTTTACTCGTTGTTATCTAAAGAGCTATGGCAAATTATCCACGTCTTGTTTCTGATTATTCCATTCCACACGTTGTGTGGTATGATAAAGATTATGTAGTTGTTATTCGCATTCAATTAAGCGAAATATCTGATTATTATTTACGAGTTGACAACGAGTATTTGATTTTTAGGTATTTAATATATTATATTCTATATGTGTGCAAACATGTTATAATTATATCAAAACTATAAATACTACATGTAGCTTTACTAATTAATATTGTTATTATAGTGCAATAAAAAATGATAAAAAATATTACCTCATCCTGCACTTGTTTGGACCAGTGATAGCAGAGAAGACGAGAAACGAGAATGTGGGAAGGGAAATTAGAGTTTGTCTTGTAAAAGCGCTTAAAAGTATGTTAAGCATTAATTTTCTTAAATGGTTTTAATGAGAAAAAGATATCTAATCAAAGTTTTTAATAATCAATAGCTTTTCCATGGTTAAGACTGATCAGTTCTAAGGAAAAGAATATTTTTATATCACGTGACTTAAGTCAGATCATCATACATGAAGTAGATGAGCTAAATGGTGAAGTCCAGATAAATGAAGAACAAAAAATAAAGTTTAAAACTAAAAGTAATTGCATCTTAGGTTAATATTTATATAACATTTAGCTGTGATATATTTACATTTGTTTTCTTTTTATAGTGTTAGCATTGAAGAAAGAGTTAGAAGGTAGTCATAACAAAATCATATTACCTGATGAGCAGTGCAGTAACTCTAGTGACTCTGATGAAGATGAATCACAAGCTCTTCACTTACTATATTAATATAATATATTAATATATATT
>QVOB01022313.1:0-24379 GCA_014839585.1 Pseudomyrmex concolor
TTCGTTGTGACCAGTATTAAACATAGTTTTTAGACTACCTCTTATTTTAAGAGTGTCTACCTGTCTGGAGATCTAGGGGGCCAATCTATTAACAGCATTAACAGCATTAACAGCATTGACTGCATTACCTGCGTTACCTGCATTACCCGCATGCCGACGACGCAGCCTGCCGGAGGACTTCCGCCCCTTGCCCAAGAGGCTTGATCTTGATCGTTCACTTTCGCCCCCATAGGGTCACCTTATGCTTTGTTATGGTGCATTGTCCTGCTGCACAAGGGACAGCGGAGTAACGAGCGCGGCCAGGGAAAAAGTCTTAATCAGCCATAAATTATTCTTATTTAACTATTTACTCTGCCTTTTGAGGTTGTTTTTGAGCCCGCTATGCAGATTGGTCTGCTATTTGCGTTACTTATCCCATCAATTCTGGCACAGCTGCGACGGAGGCAGAAATGAATTTAAGACGACTCAAGTATTTTGTAAAAATCGTCGACATCGGTAGCCTGACACAGGCGGCGGAAGTTCTGCATATCGCGCAACCGGCGTTAAGTCAGCAGGTTGCCACTCTGGAAAGCGAGCTTGATCAGAAATTACTGGTGCGTACAAAGCGTGGTGTAACGCCGACCGAAGCGGGAAAAGTCCTCTATTCTCACGCCCGCACCATCCTTCAGCAATGTGAAATGGCGCAAAGGGCAGTAGGCAATGTCGGGCAGATCCTGAGTGGCCAGGTATCGATCGGACTGGTGCCGGGGACGTCATCAAGTCCCCTTATCCGCCCCTTATTGCAGGCAGTGCGCGATCAATATCCGCAGATGACGGTTTATCTGCATGAAAATAGCTCTGCCGCTTTGAATGAGAAAGTCAGCCGCGGACAGCTGGACATGGCGGTACATTATGATCCGGCGGCTTTTAGCGGCGTTACCAGCGTCCCGCTACTCAAAGAAGATCTGTTCCTCGTTGGCACCCATGATAATCCGGGCGGGAGTATCGAGTTAAGCGATGTAGCGATACGAGAGCTTTTTTTGCCGCGTGATTTTTCCGCGATCCGAAAAAGGGTGGATGAAGCATTTTCCCTGCGCCGCTTGAGTGCGAAAATTATCGGTGAAATAGACTCTATTGCGACATTGACGGCGGCGGTTGCCAGCGGCATGGGCAATGCGGTGCTGCCGGAGTCGGCCGCCGCTGGGTAGTCAGCACGGCGAATGCCTGGATGGCGCGTATCATCAGCCCTGGCATGCCTTTGCCGCTTTCTCCTGCGGCCTCGGCTGTCAAGACCCTCATGACGACCATAGCTGCGCAACCAGCGTTGGAAAAACAGGCGTTGCTGCTGGCCAGATGAACATTATCCTGACGCGCCTATTTCGTAAAAATGACGGCCCCCTTGAGGGGCCGTTTTTTTATTATCAGCTATTTCAAAAGGTTAGATATAGAAGGCTTTTATACAACACTTAATATTTTCTTGATATTAAATAAATATATCAATTATTATGCATTCGGAAAAAGGCTGTATGGCTGAGCTTTCGCCCGTCAGGGCAAATCCGTAACTTTACCTATCCAGGAGCCACAATGAACAGCCTACTTTCACAATTATTGATCCGTCTGGCACAAAAAGAAGCTGCGGAAAAGGAATTGCACGCGCTGGTGTAATCTCTTGAAATTCTCGTTGGGGCCTTAATTTCTTCGCTCTCTCCCGATAAACTGAATGAGCTGGTCGGCTCAATCGATGTTGGCCATGAAAAATTTACCGCGCAATCTGGAGACGGGGCACAGCTCGGATATCGAACTGCTAACCAATAATATCACTCGCATTACGGCTGTTGCCCGCCGGCACTAGCCGAGGATGACCCTGGTCGGACGTTATCCTCCGGCTTAGGGTCATCCGCAACAGGACCCATTAGGTATCCTTTTCATGGGTGGGCGCGCTAAGTCAATTCGGTAATGCTACACAGATCATACTGCCTGGGTTAATTACTCTTGCCATTTATATGCTTCGGGTCAATTATTCAGTTCTTCTTTGTGTAGTAACGCTTTGCTCAAGCAAATCTATAATGTTTGACGGTTTTTTCCCTGAGTGTAAACTTCACCACCCTGCATTATGCTATAATACTTCATTGCCCGCCTTTGCAATCGTAGATCTGTCTAAAATATCCCCTTTTTGCAGTTGAAAGTGATTAATTTCGCTTTTACACGAGCGATCCTCGCACCAATGAATATACTAGTTCCGAGCATAATATTTTGGTCATCAAGACCGTGTGGTTTTTCATTAGCAGGTTAATAATCATGAAAACACTAGGGTTAATTCTTGAGACAATTCTCGAAGAGATCTGCACGGGGAAAAAGGTGTTCACACCCGAGGCGGGCACTCAAGAAGCAATGGAAAAGCTCCAGCTAATCGCTAAGGCAATCAGTTATGCGGACAGTGAAGAGCTCGTAGAACAATGTCAGTTTGGGATCGAGGATTTTTCAGAGCGATTGACGTTTTCCAAAGTGATGGTTACCGGCGGCGTGACGGAAAAAGGACAGGAGTTCTTACGAAAGCGCTTCGCCAGCCGCCAGCAGAAAGTTGGGTAAGCGGTAGCGCTCAGATTCGCCGCTGTTATCCCAGGGTACCCCCTGGGCATATTCGCGCGTGCTCTTGCTGTTTCCTCGGGAATAGTATTAGGCGTGGTAAAATTCGCTGAGTGGTACAATTATCGTACAAATTGCCATACGCTCGAAGGCACCTTGTCGTAGAGTTTACCCATCGTCAACTCCGCCAGACGGTGATCGGCGGCGCCATAAAACTCCACTAACTCTCCTGCGGTTAAACGATCCTTCATATGCTCGATCACTTTTTCCAGCGTTTCGATATTACTGCAACGCCGGAGTCGCATCAAAAAATCGACTTTACCCTTAAACATGTGATTATTCCTATACCTCTAACTCAACATCATTTTTTTAATAAATACTCGTCTACTAACAGACTGTTATCTGTCAGCATCCCTTCCGCTGAGGAGGGAGCAGCGTGTTAATCATCCTACTATCCATTGCGGGGGTAAATATCGGCGGTTGCCGGAATAGTGAATGACAATCCAACGTTACCCTATAAACAGGCAGCGTGAATAACCCTTAGGTTAGACACCTTTGTTCATAGGGGAATCCAGTCTCTCTAACGGGGCGCATCATAACAGCTAGGCCAGCAAAAAAACAATCACCCGTGAAAAATATTATCGTTGTTCAGATGATTGATTCTCAGCACTTATGCTGCTGAAAGAAATTATTCGATGGTAAAATTTATGATAAGAATTTAAAAAAATAATAAGAGTTTTGCTTTAACGTGCCTAACAAAACACGAAACGAAAGAAAAGTTATGGTAAGGAGGCCTGGACGGTATCGATTCTTGCGCACCCAACCCTTTAATAAACATCACAGCGGAATGAAATAAGTGGCTGTTTATGCGGTCTTATTTTTCTTGCGCCCTTGCAGCGTCTTGCACGCTGGTGAAGGATACGCCGCTGCTGATATTTATTGCTGTGGGAGGTTGCTCGGAGGTTTTTAGCGGAGATCAAAGAGAAACTAATGGTATTTCACCAACAGACTTACGTAGAAAAAGGATCATGGCGGTTAATAGATAACCGCCTTGCGTGCATTACGTCACACGTTTTTACGTTCTACGGTTTCCTCACCCCAAAATAAGCGGTTTTTATCGGTGAGCGCAAAGGCGATTTGCAGTGCCTCATCGCTGCCTTCCTCCCAGATCTTTTGCGCTAGCGCCTCATCGTCATGGGCAACTTCAAAAATAGCTTGCGCAATCTCGATGGAAGTCTGGCGAACATCAGCCCATGCGCCTACGTCTGAAGCCATAGTGACTCCTCCCTATGTATGTTGATGGATTAGCGGTCGTAACCCGCTACCTACATTAACTGTAGACGAAATACGAGTCGGTCGCCCACCGGGGCCAAGGGTTAGGGCCTGAGTTGACGTTTAGCCTTTCATTTTGAGGGTGATATCCGCGACATGTTGGCCTTGATAACGGGCTATAGTCAATTCTTCCCTGGAGGGCTGGCGCGAACCGTCTCCTCCCGCCAGCGTCGATGCACCATAAGGCGTTCCACCACGCACCTGGCTAATATCGAAGAGCTCTTTAGCCGTGTAGCCAATGGGCACCAGAATAAAGCCATGATGCGCCAAAGTGGTCCAAGTCGAGGTGATGGTATGTTCCTGGCCGGTGCCGGTAGAGGTAAATACGCTGCCTATCTTGCCATAGAGTGCTCCTGACGCCCACAACGCCCCAGTCTGATCAAGGAAAGTGCGCATTTGCCCGCACATATTACCAAATCGCGTGGGGGTACCAAATATGATGGCATCATAGTCAGATAGCTCTTGCGGCTTTGCTTCTGGTGCCTGCTGATCCGTTTTGCCGCCGGCTTTGGCGAACAGCTCGGGGGACATGGTTTCCGGAACCCGTTTAATGGTCACCTCTGCACCGCTGACATTGCGCGTGCCTTCCGCCACCGCTTGAGCCAGTGTCTCGATATGGCCGTACATGGAATAATAGAGTACTAGTATCTTTGCAATAAGATTTCCTTAAGCACTGTGTGCGGCCATGCCAGGACGACAATGGCCGGGGGAGCAAAATTTAAAGATAACCGGAAACCCCACGGATGCAAATAGACTCCCCGGCATGAGCGAAAGAGCTGCTGTGAATTAAGATGCCAGACCTATGGAAAAGGCGACGCAATAACGCCATATTCATTATAAATAATAATAAATATTACGTATGGCCTTATACACTATGGGGAAATAAGCGTTATAAAGAAATGTGAATTCAATAGCCTACAAGGAAGGTTCGATGACATGAAACATTATTGCCACGCATGTGTTTCATAGTGTTAATAGTTACCGAAGTCGGCGAGTAGGGAGGCTATACGCTTAATCATGACGTTGGGAAAAACGTATTAATCTAACGTCATCCAGAAGGCGCAGTAATATCGCGTTTTCGATTGCAAATGATCTCTCTAACAACCTACTGGAGGTTAACATGGCCCAACATCGAGGCGGATCAGGTAACTTTGCGGAAGATCGTGAAAGAGCATCAGAAGCAGGCAAAAAAGGTGGTCAGCACAGCGGGGGGAATTTCAAAAACGATCCTCAACGTGCTTCGAGAGCCGGCGAAAAGGGGGGGCGCAGCAGCAGTGGCGACAGAAATCGTACTTAACGCACCCTTGCAACGGCTACCCTCTGGCGATTAAGTGTTTATCGTAAGCCTTGAGGGCATGATGATATCTGAGATTGACGCATTTTGTCATCTCGATGACGGCTTACTATTACTAAAGGAAAAGCACAATAACTGCGCGGCTAGAGTATAACATGCCAAAGTTAAACGTAGCATTAAGCAGTCGCAAAAGTAGTCAACAATTGTCAAAGCAGTTAGCGGTAAAAGAAGCAGCAGTAAAAGCGTATGCAGTAGAAGAAGCAGTTAGAAGTGAACAGTAGTATTAATGAGTAACAGAAGCAGCAAGGAGAAGCAGTAAGTCGTGGTCAACGCGGGTTGTTAACGCAGTTGGCTCTAGGTCATCATCATGCGATCACCGGCCGCTGGAACACGTTTCCAGCGGCCTTTTCATTACGCGGGCAAATAACTTACCGAGTGTTCCGGACTTTCGCTTTTGGTATCAATGATAACGCTCCACAAACCACTATACGGCACGCCAAGGTAAGCCGTATCCGTGTCGCTCACTCCGAGGATTTCGCCAAAACCCACCGTCATATGTCCATTATGTGGCTGGCTTTCACACATCAAATGGATATTACACTTCTCGGAGCAATGAACAACCACCGTATCGCCGCCAAACAATTTTAGTCGGGTACGTATAACGGACATTATGGGACTCCCCTGAGGTAATCGTTTGCGCTTGGATAGCCGCCTCTTGTTAACTGCGAGCGATATCCGGTCATGAGTGATGTAGTAATAAAATCATTCTGCTGCATTGAGATTCATGACTTCAATCAAATTTAATTGAAGTTTTCCTGAAAGATTTGCATGTGCCGCGTGAAGCTAACGATGACACTGTTATGGATAACCATGAGGGTGATGAGGGATGCCCCGTCTGGCGGAGGCGAAGCAAAGGACGTGCCGCGATGCGCTGTAGTTGCATGCCATCGATGACCCTTGGTGCAAGAGGAAAATCGATCCGCTACGTAGGGGGGTAACGCCGGGCGAGCGGCTGAGGAGGGGTTTTCAGGAGCGAAGGTGATCCCCGCGACGTTCAAGGCATCGAGAGAGCTTACCCGGTAATGGTTGCCGGCAGTTCTTTTATCGTCGCTAATCCCTCAAGAATGACTTTTACCCAATACAAACCACCTCCCTTCAAGCGTCCCGGTGCTACTGACTCAGCGGCAATAGCGGCGTGAAAATAGATAATGGTATAAAATAGTCAGTGGCAGCTGAAATTGACTTCGATTTTGAAACGTCTCAGCTACTTTATAAAGTGTCGCGACGGCGTGCTATAGCGAATGCTAAGAACCATGCCGCCCTTACATTAAAGTCTTCTACGCGGTCTGAACTGATGGAATTTTATACGGCCATGGGGGGAACATAGCTTCTGTTTATTCTCGCATCATTCTGTTTCAAGTGATTAGCCCGCGGTTGAGGATGATTGCGTTAAATATTAGACGCTAAAACAACTTAACGCATAAACATCCTGAGGAATAACGGCTATCAATGAATACGCTACAGTTTATTGTGTTTAGAAAACACGGGACGCTAAGCATCAATGGCGAAAAATATAGTATACCGTCCAATCATCTCGTGGTGTCCGAGGACAGCACGCAATTAGATGAGCGGTCGAAAGGGGAGTGTGTCATTATCACCTGTTATCCGGGTCATCTCATTTTTTTACAACAGGATCTGATCGTTCAAGCGGCCAAGTGCCAACAGGAAGCTTTCCCAACGGAAAGCTATAAAAAAATGCCGCTCGATAATATGATGATTTCCAGCCTGGAGGGGCTGCTTTCCATGGATAGCGGGCTCTTGGCCGGTTTTCTCTATCTTTATTGTCTCGGGCTTGATAAGCCTTATTTTAGCGAGCTACTTTGTCGCTTTATAGGACTTAATATCAGCCATACCCTTTTTGATTTTTTCCAGCAATTTTATTTACGGAAATGGCCCGTATCTCGCTACGCTCGGGAGCTCGGTATATCCACGCATAAATTAAATGTCATATTTAGCGAACGCTATGGTATGCCGGCAAAAAAATGGTTAACCCAACAACGTCTTAAAAAAGGATGTGAATTATTAATAACCACGGCCATGCCGATGGCCGAGATAGCCAGACGGTGCGGTTTCAGTAATCACGCCCATTTCAGCGCCATATTTCGCCGTCATTTCAAAACCAATCCTTCTGCCTTTCGCGAGCGAGCCAGACAGCCTTGATTAGCCTTGGTGAAATTTACGCCAGGTAGCGAAGGGCGCGATGTTAATAGCCGGTTAAAGATGATTAATATTCAACCAGTATTCGATCATTGAAGCGTGAGTGACTATTTTTTTGCTGCAACCGACATGAAGTATTTGACACCGGCGCCCATTAAGAGAATAATCTGCGGCGTTGGGTCGTTAGCTCAGTTGGTAGAGCAGTTGACTCTTAATCAATTGGTCGTAGGTTCGAGCCCTACACGACCCACCAACATTTTCAATAAGTTAGATTTCCTCTCGTCTGGTTCCAAAATCACCCTGTGTCGCACTTTGCGAAAATGCTGTCGATGTGTCGTGCGTGCTTAGTGAAATGATTAAAAGAAAAGTGAGCGTATCTCCTCACCATTTCTGTCGATTCGCCGCCTTTCATTTCTTGCAATGCAGATAATGGAACTGCCAACTGTATCAACCCGCACGTCCAGGTATGCTGTAGGTTATAAAATCGAGAATCCATAATTCCGGCGTGCTCTAAGGCACGGGGCCAAGCCTTATTACTGTCAACACGCATTTTCTTAGTTGTGGAGCTAGAGTTCCATCTGGTTTAAAGCATGGAGTCTGATGAACAAACACTCTGCGGTTATGCTTTGCCATTTGACTGCGCAAGGTACCCCAGGCCGTGTCATTGAGTGCCACCCCTATGGGGCGGCCGCCTTTAGTGTCCTCTGGATGGATCCAGGCCGTCCTCCTCTGCATGTTGATCTGTGACCATTTGAGATGGAGGATTTTGACCTCCGAAAGCCGGTAGCTAGGACAAACACGACAGGGCCTTAAAGTTATCTGACAATTCGTCAATCAAACGCTTAGCTTTTGCTTTGATGAGCAATGATAACCTTTCCTCGCGTGGTGCCTTGGCTTTTCCCACTGGCACAGAGTCCAGTTAACTCCATTCCGTCGCTGCCATCCTAAGCTACGCTCGCATAAATGCTTGGTGCGAATACAATTCAGATTGGGTATTTGGTCGTTCCTTGAACTTAGGCCCTGGCTTACCTTCTCATGTTAATAAATCCCTTTGTTTTTCTCACCGTTCACGATGTGCTCTGTTTGACATATGGGATAATGTTTTGGAATCCGATCATTGTTTATCTCAGAAAGCAGAGCGCCGCGAAAGTGTGGCGGGAATAAGCCGATCTAAGACTTGTCCACATCTAAAACCGCTTATGCGATTTCTCAGTCAACCACCGCAAACGCGCTCCGTCATACACTCTGATTGGTGCCTCGCCCAGTTTTTCATTGTGCAATGGCCAACGATGATCGCACCACGTTCTTCTGGCGTGACGAAGGCGTTGTATTTATGTAGAAGCGCTTTATCGAGACCACTATTTTATTAGACATCACTGATGTAAACCCGTTTGCACGGGCCACATTCAATGACAACGGCAGATTGAGCTATATGCAATATCCCCTGTAGCTGATATCAAGGCACTCCATACCGTCGCGCGGCACAAGATAAGCCAACTTACTTGCGGGGCTAAGGCTAAGGCTAAGGCTAATGCTGATTGCCGCGACGTTGAATATTGCGTTTTGTGCACATATTGGGTTAGCTATGGCCGTTTTTGCCAGTTTCTGGTTACGTTGGAAATGTTGGACAGAAAATTGACATGCCTTTGCCCACGACACTGAGGCGTTGGCTAATACGCCAGTGAATAGCGATTCATGCTGTCTTACGAGTTTAAATAAAAACGAAATCTATCACGTCACCTTTACAAATGTAGCTAAATATGTGCATGTTTACTAAAGCTCGCTGAATTGATACCGCTCGGGCTATCATGTTATAAGCAGCAATAACAAATTCGTCGCTGGTTTTCATGAACGGTAGCAGAGCCTTATACTGGTAACGGGAGATTTTTTACTCTAACTGCCAAGTTATGAAATGATGACTCCAAGACTCATTGGCCCATTTGGCGTAGTTTGCGATAACTTCATCTTGCTCCAGTATAAATTTGGCAATGATTCTTGCCATCACATTTTCAGTTGCAATATCCATTTTGGTATTTAGTTTTTTAAGAGTTAATAGCTGTTTCCATAGCTCATGGCCTTTAATGCGATTGGCTTCGTTGGCTAGCGCATGGGTTAGTTTGATTACATGATTGATAGCAGATTGCCTGCGTGATTTAGTAATTGAGAGGAAGTAAAAAAATTGAGTTGATAATCGGTGGAGAACCAGAGAAGAAGTATACGTTCGACTTTAATAATATTTACGGAGAACAAATCTGTTACATCAGACTACTTCGTTCACCAACACAGGAGACGATAATCTGTTGGCAAATAACTCTAAGTTTTGATCCGGATAATAAAAATTTTTTTGCGGAGGTTAAATAACTAATCCACGAAGGAACTCCGTTAGCAGCGATTGCCGAAGGTTTACAGACGCTAAAGTTTACCTTTTCGTCTCAGTAAGCTCATGCTGTTAAGGGGTTGGTATCCAAACTATTTATATGGATTGTTTTAGCGAATAGATTGATTGCAATATTTGGCGCTCATATTTCAATATGCAAACTTTTTTTTATTAAGCTATCCGAAGCTTGAAATTTTACGCATAAAACCTGATAGATATAGTATGTAGTCTATTTTTAACTCCGAAGCATTCTCGCCAAAGCGCTCTGTAGTCTCCCGACGAACCGGGTCGGTGCATTCTTTTTGCGCAATACCGTACTGATTAGTCCATTACAGCCTCTTTCGTTTCAACAAAACGATTACTCCCATATCTCTCCTTACCGGTTAGTACTGCAGCCCTTTGGCGATAGCCCCGTTAACCTAATTTCTGGTAAACACGGGCAAGATGGATAATTCGGTTCCCGATACCACTGCATCAATCCATGCATGAGCAATTTGGAAACATTCAAGCAATTCCACGTTGAAAGCGCTATACGACTATTAGGCTTTGCCTCTTTTGCTTTTGCTGAAACGCCGCATGAGAGAGCATTTTACTCGGCGCTAAATATAATTAGGTCAATCAAGCCTCGTGCTAGTTCCGTTTTCTGTACTTTGGACTGACCCCGCACCCGTATACATTTCCTGTCCTCACGACGAGGCCTGTTCAAAAGCCTCCGGACTGACGCCGCCGAGATGACTGTGAGGCCGGGCCCGGTTGTAGAAGGCGTTAATGTCATCGAAGATATCGGCCCGAACCAGAGCACGGGGCTTATAGGTGCTTTCTGGAACGTTCTTTTTTCAGCGAGCTGAAGAACGATTCGGCCCCCGCATTATCCCAGCAGTAGCCGCACCGGCTCATGCTTGGCGCAAGGTTATTGGCCCGCAGCCACTTGCGGAGACTGTTAAGGAAAACCCAGACGCTCGGACTTCAGTGACAGAATAGCCGCGTGCCGTGATTTGACTGACGGCTTCTGTCTTAGATTCAGGTGTAAATCGTGGTGATACCATACGCGCCTCCTATGCTGAAACTATAGGGCAGGATCATCTACAGGGGCGGGGCCAGTCCAGTACAGCGTAAAAAAATATGCTGAAATGATACCAGGATAATTCCATATCCGTGATGATTTGGTCAGACTGTTATTTTCAATAAATCCAGGTTGTCTATCTGTTTTAAGTGTAAGCCCGCCATGGCAACAAGCGGGCTAGCAGTGCATCGATTTGCCCATCATCATTACCAACAAAAATCAACTCCTTCCCTAAGGAATTTTTTTGGTACGTAATTATTTAAACCTACATTGTGACAATATTCGATAAGACCATTAACCAAATTGACGCCTATCTTTTCATAAATCCTTAGCAATCTATTTTCAACTGTTCTATGTGATATGCTAAATTGTGTCGCTATTTCCTTTGTTGTTTGTTTCTGAATTGCGAAAAATATTATTTCCAATTCTCGCTCAGTAAAGATCTCCACCGAAGGGTTGAGGTCTATTACGGAAGGTTTTAGGTTATCGAAAAAGTCATGAATTGAAATTGACTCTCTTTGCATAAAAAAGAGTTCCAATGACCTGCTTTTCATGACCATAGATTGGAAACTTATGACAATACCAAGGCTCTAAAACAGCATTACGAGTAAAATATGATGTTGTTATTATTTCGGCGCCATCTGGACTAGACTCCGCTTTTCTGTCGTGGGCTTGATATTCCGGGGCCATTTCTGACCAGGGGGTAGGAAATTCAGCATCCAATCGCCCTTCAAAATCAAACCCAACAGGAATGTTGAAAAAATCCATAGCAGGCTCATTTATAAAGGCAAATCTCGAATCGACACTTTTGACTGCCCAAGGAATTCTGGATTTCTCGATAAGTGATAATAGTGGTAATTTATCAAGGGAGTGGTTGCCTTGACCTGAAAAAATGTTTCCCATAATTGCCTCCTGGCAATAGCCTCCATTAACATCAATAAACTTACATAGTTATTCATAGTTGTAAAGAGTACATTCTCCCAAATATGAAAAAAGTTAGGTTTAAATTATCATGTTTTAATTTATCATTAAAATTCCTGGTGCAGTACCAATAGATGATTGTTAGCGGCACCGTACCGGCTTAGGGCAAGGGAGGATATGATTTGTTGTGTTTAACGCCGGCGAGGGGGATGCATGATCAAAAGCGGGCATGTGAGTATTCAGACAATCTGGCGTGTGCCAAGTTGTGCCGTCGCAGTCTATGGAGCTGGTATTTGGTATGGTGTTATATACAGGCCTGACACATTGTGAATGCAGGTGTGGCTGGTGAAAACAATAGCTATTGAGGGCTCAACGCCCTCCTAACCATCCGGTCATAGGTTCGAGCCCTAAACGACCCATCAAATTCAATAAATTAGATAACTTTTCCCCATTATTTCTCAATTTCTTTAATCAAATTCCTGGGATACTGCGCAGAATGCTGTCAATGTCCTCACCGTCCTTGGCGACGAATGTGTCAAATCATAAACGCGGGCGTTTCCTTAGTCGCTTGCATCAAAGCGGCGTTGTAAGATTTAGTGCTATCGACTGAGCCTTACCGACTTCCGCAGTAATAATCCTTTCGGATCGTTTCATTGCCTGCGCATAGACAAAAACGTCTATTAAGGATACGGCCGATGAGCGGCACAAGCCTTACAGAGTATAAACGGCCCTAAATAGGGCTGTACATGTGGCTATCCCGACGGTTTGGTTTTTCTTACGTCGTAATGAATTAACTTAAGCCATAGGCGGGAGAGAGTGAGGTCGCACGGAGAATTTTTCACTCATGTCACCCAGCCCAAAGCGCTGTCGCAGCGCTTCAACCGGGCTTTTCGATAGCCGACTTGGCACTTTAATTTGCCAAAACGCCAAAACACTAAATGAGCTTTGATGAAACGCACTTAACTGCAAGCATGTATCGCAGAGAATGGTTGTAACAAAGCTTGCGCACACTGACAACGACAGCATACCGGTGCAGCATGTTGACGCTGGAATTTCGGGGAAAAAGCAATGCTAAAATAGGTGTGGTAACGCGATGTCCTGGATGGTTTTTAGTCAATTCACCTGTTAACCAATGAAGCGGGGAGCACCCTTTTTCGACAATTTATGTCGTTGTGGTAGCCATGCTTGCCGCTTGTTTACCCTTGTGCCGGGCATCAACGGTGCTGTAAATGTTTCTTGAAGGCGAACATAATTGCGGGTGATTTTTTTGTAGTTTGATAATAATTTAAGTTTATAGGTTTACGATTAATCATAAAAGAGCTCGGATATAAGTTCTTTTTTCTATTTTATTGGTGGAAACATATCATGGAAAACGTCGTGACTGCAGCAAAAACCACCTCCTGCCGTTCCTCTTCTCCACGTGAGATGAGGGAAACAGATTCCGCTACTCGAGGTGAGTCTACTGAACTTCAAGCGCATTTGCTGCGAGTTCAGAATACGCCTGAAGAGAGGGAATCGGTTAAAACCATACTGGATTTGCCGCCTAAAATCGTCCAGAACCATATAGCTAAATGTCTAAACTATCATGACTATCTCAGGTTGGGTGATGTGTTACAGCACACTGATATCGCATTGTCTACGATAAAGTATATGAATGATCGCCTGATTGAAGGCGGTTTTCGTGGCGGCTTGAAGAACGACTACAGCAAAAGGCTATTACAAAGGTCATTCTTAAAACTGACTGAGAAGCAATTTGATAACTTACGTTCGCTGTGTATCAATAGAGTGGCTGAGCATGATGAGGGGAAGATTTACATTGAATATCTTGATTCAAAGCAAATACCCGAAGAGGTTTTTTTACAGCTTGGAAGATTCAGAACCTGTCTCGCTGATGCCGGAAAGGGGTGTAAAATAGCGGTGCAAGAAGAAGAGATTCTACGTCGTTTCTATATCGTATTGCAGAAAAGACTACCTCATGATTCAACAAATGAAGAATCTTCACCGGGTTCTGTGATAACTTCCTGTGAGTTAGTTCAACTTTTTGACAAGGCTTGTTGGTTCAATGGTGACATAGGGAAAGCCTGTTGTGCCGTATTGATTAAATGGATAATCGAAACGGAGCCTGAGGCGGACAAGATCAAAGCCGATTATCAATCTATGATCGATCTTGTAAAGGTATACATGCCACCCAAGCATCCAAGTGAAAGACAGCTATCAGAGGGGAGCGAAGGGTTAGAGGCATAGCCTGCGATGATAGGGCGGTCTTGTATTGAAAAATAATTAACGTGCCATTGGGACATAGAAATAATCCTGTATCAAAACACCAGCTTGAAAAGGTGGCCAGTTTTTGTGGCATTACAGCAAAAATCAGGCTTAAGCAGGCGAACCCTCGTAAATTTGTGCTGTTAATCGTCTTTATTACCGCCGGCGGTGGTGACGTTCCGCTGGCGGGATGCCAGAAGTCATATCGCTTTAGTTAAAGTCGTTTATGACGATTGCTTTTAGGCGTTGAACCGTCACCAGAAAAAATTTACGCCAGACTGTAACAATTTTTTGGGGATATAGCGATTATGGCCGGATTGATGACCATATTCCCTTAATGCGCTGAGGCTATGTATGCCCAGTTTGTTATAAAGAGTTTCCAATCGCTTCTCTACCGTCCGTAAAGGGAGATGCAAATTTTGTGCTATACCCTTTTCATCTATGCGCTGCATAGCATAAAATAGGATATCCAATTCTTTTTCATTGAAGGTATTGTCAGGCTGATTGAGCGTAATCACCGAAGGTGAAAGATCGTGGAAAAAATCACAAAGGTGAATAAATTCAAATTTTTTCTGGTAGAGCGTTGTTCCTATGACATTCCCTTCGTGATCATAAAGAGGGAATTTTGGCGTATAAAAGGGTGCCAACAGACCCTCACGACCAAAATAGGAGGTAATGATGGTTTCCGTGCCTTCTTTACTGGCTTCTGCTTTTCTGTCTTGGGCTCGAATCTCCTCGGCGAATTCAGCTCAGGGATGAGGTAATTCTTCATCTTTTCGACCTTCAAAATCGAAACCTACCGGCAGATTGAGAAAGTCTACGGCCGCGTTATTCATATACACAATTCTTGATTCCGAATCCTTAATCGCCCAGGGAATAGAGGCGCGCTCCATTATGGCAATGATGGGGATTTTGCCAAGGGAATCGATATTTAGCATAACGTCCGATGATGCGTTGCTACACTCCATGATTATCTCTCCTTGAAAGGGTAATGTCTTTTGTATCCTCTTCACCTTGCGAGAATAAAAATTACATAGGTTTCAGTATGGGTAAAGAGTATTCCACCCTCAATAAGATATCTGGCCAAAGAAAACTAACGCGTATCCTCCGCTGTGAAGAGATATCCGGCAGGGGAGCACAATCTGTCAATTTCTCCCGGAGCAAGGCATAACGGGCGTGACAATCAAGATACAGCTGTTGCTCGACGACCTGTTTTTTGCGATATGAAATTTAACCTATGCCAGGCGCGTGTAAATTAAAACGTGGCAAGCAATGGCCAAAAACACTTTGATAATGCATTTAGATTGACAACAAGACGCGGCGCTGTGATGAGGTATAACAACCGTACCTGACGTTAGATAACGTTTATTAGTCCAGTCCTCAGGGAAACCAGGAGGACGTGAGTAGGTACGTCACCAACTCGAGCGCCAGCACCACGATTAGCAATACACCTAATTTATGTCGGCAAATCCATTTTTGCATAATGTACCCGGATTCTTTTTTCTGAAAGATGCGATTTTTAAAGGCTTAATGCCAGTCTGCTGACGAGGCGTTGCGCATCCCAAGTCAGGGCGCTCGATCGCTTGTCAGCAGGCGCTGAGGGCCCAGGAGGGTCTGGTCAGGCCAAACTGCTTTTGCACCATCCGTGGCCGTTATTGACAGTGTAAGACATTTAACGCTGCGGGCGTGACTTCTTTAATGCGCTGCCATACACGATTGAGCTTCTTTTCCCGCCAGGGTAGGCCGTTGCAGGGCGCAAAGTGGTGTTAGCGACAGGCGAGCATAAGGAAAATCGCCCGCAATAAGGAAACAAAAAGGGATGGATGGGGAACATGATCCCTTACCATTAAGGCGATTTCGTTGGTTTGTCAGGTCAATGAGGCGAGACGGGGCGCGCTTTGCTCGGTGAGATCACGATATATGCAAATAGATGTGATTTTCATTCTCATTTGTCATTGAATCGGAATCCTCTTAAATGATATAACTAGCTATCCCCATTGCAGAGCTAAAACCGCCGTCGGGTGAGTTCCGGAGATAAGCGCCGGGTGGGGACAACTTCTTTGAGGCCGCACGGGTGCGGCCCTTTTTTTATTGAGGGTTAAAAGGTGCGATGTTGCCACGGCGGCCCCT
The DNA here is from genome assembly GCA_014839585.1 of Pseudomyrmex concolor. Taxonomy (NCBI): domain Eukaryota; kingdom Metazoa; phylum Arthropoda; class Insecta; order Hymenoptera; family Formicidae; genus Pseudomyrmex; species Pseudomyrmex concolor. The sequence continues at coordinate 16,162 of QVOB01022313.1, forward strand.
GGACGTGGGTTTCCCTTTTCCAGCTGCCATGCGTTTTCAGGTTTAGAGCGTAATAAAGATGAGTACGAGTGGAAAGCTCAGCGGCCAGGTTAAACCGATAAGCGCGGCGCAAAGTAGACGTATGCCAAGAGACGGGTTGCGGCTGATAAAAAATGTCAAAAGCGCTGTGACTACAGTGCCGGTGAGGTCGCTTGCTACAAGAAGTTGCCATGTCGTCAGTGTGTGCGCGTCCATATTCGCCGTTCCTTTCTGATTAAATCCCTTAACTGCTCGGCACATGCCCCGCTTGAACAGGCCCGAGCCAGAGGCGGCACAGAACTTATACACCGCCACGTGTTAGTTCAGATGGTTGGTAAGTGCCGCCCGGCAGAAGCTTGTTCACCCTGTTCGCCCAAGATAAGCTAAAAATAACCGGCCTCGCCATGAGAAAGGGGGGGAGGAAACCCTTTACCACATAGCGAGTTCCGGTGAAAATCATAGTTAGGGCTCGCCGTGCCGACGGTATTTTATTGCGCTAAATGAGTGCTCCTGTCCATGTCTTCGCCTCTGCGCGCTTAAACATGCGCTGAGCAGTACGCATGTCGCGTCCCGTGCGAATAATATTGAGGGCACCAGGTGTGATACCGTGCTGCAGTCATAGTCAATGAAGCAAATTGCTTTGGTAGCAAGTTTATTGCTTTCATGTTGGTCAACTGCGGCGTTGATCAAACTTCAGAATAAACCCGACGTTTTCTTTGAGGAAGAGGAGTAAGTAATAAAACTGCTAATTTGTTATGGATTATAAGCCAATGTTATTTTGCATAACGAAAATTCTGGCATAGAGGATTCAGTCAATTCTAATCTGGGTCTGTTTTATTCCTGCACAACATCCTGCCGCCAGTAACCGCGACAACGTAAGAGCACAAATGGCTAATGTTGTCGGCATGCTCGCGAGACCGGCGACTTGAAGCGCCGGGTTTTCTTACGCATGGAAAGGGGGGCAATTAAATCAATCTATTGTTTTTTCGGTGATTGTCTATTTTTGGCGTGAAGCTAACGACGTAGATAAAAAATATGTTCTCTGATTTATTAAATCTATGCCACCCTTTTTAAATTTAGCGATATAATCACAATGCCTCTCTGCAGGTCGGTGATAAATAAAAACACACTGAACGCGTTTAAAGAGAAACCTGTCCAATATCATTTTTTTGGGGAGTGATTGCGTGCGCGGGTACGCCCGTCCCCTTTAAGGCAGCATCATGAAAGATGAAAACGCTCGGATTATTTATGACAACACCTTTGAGGGGGAAATACCGTCCTCTAAGATTGAACGCTGGCGCTCCGGTGTCAATGCTTCCTTGTTGCAATCACATTTCACCCGGTCACAGGTTGATATCCTCGATTGGCGTGTTGAAGTCCATCATTTTGATATTTTTATCTGTGGGCATATCCGGGCGACGGGGCAGACGTTTGTTAATTTCCCATCACACGGGGGTGATTTAAATGATAGTTTTTTGTTGGTCATTATACTTGAAGGCGGTATTGAGGGGAGTCTGGGCCGACAGACTTTATCACTTGAACCTGAAGATATCCTGTTGATAGATGTTTTACAGCCTCTGAATTTGAAATTGAAAGAGGGACGCGGATCGACGCTGGCTCACGCTATGTATGTGGTAATACCGCGCCAGCAATTGGTGGCGATTGAAGACACCGCGTCGTTGCACGGCAAAGTGATTCGTCGCGGGGATTTGCTCAATAGACTTATTGCCAGTCATGTTCAACAGCTGATGGCGTACAGTATCGACATTACCACTACCGAGGCGAGTCGGATTGCTCGCCCGGTTATCGATTTTCTGATAAGCGCTATCAAGACATCGGTGAGTTTTGGTCAGCCGCTGATAACAGATACACGGCTATTAGTAATAAGCCGGATCTGCCAGTATATTCATCAGCACCTGCAGTTACCCGGTTTAACCGCGGACTTGATAGGCCAACAGTATGGCCTGTCCCGTTCATCATTGTATCGTTTATTTGAACCTTACGGGGGTGTCGCCGTGCATATCCGCAAAAAACGCCTCACGGCTGCGACGCGTATGTTGTTACATCCGCGCTACAGCCGCTGGCGGATTGCCGAAATAGCCTATTATTGGCAATTAGAGCCGGCTACGTTTAATCGCCTGTTTATCGTGACCTATGGCACCACACCCACCCAAGCGCGCAAACAGCGTCAGGATATATGGGCGCTGGATGCGATGGAGGAATCACAGGTGGCCTGGTTACGCTCGCTTTAAAGCGGCCAGACAGATCGTCACGGAGCGGAGGGAGAGCCGCAGCTGCAGGAAATTAAACTGCTGCAGGTGCAGTTTCCCACATTTTGCGGGCTGCCGTGCGGCACAGGTTCCGAGGTTCGCGACGTGGTGGGCGATGAATCAGCGCATCCGGTTATTGACGACCCAACAAGCGCAATAAATACAATTATCCCGATGTTTTTCATGGTGGTCTCCAGGGGGGGGCTACGCTGAGTATAGTCCTTTTTCGGCACACGTCGCGGTATTCCCCTGCTGCTGCCTGACCGATTATCGTTAAGTTAATCCATACCAGCGCCGCCAGGCAATAATCAGCAGCCAGGCGGCAATTCCCCAGCACACCACCGCACTGGACAACGCCAGGGGCAAACGCATGACACCGACGAAGGCGTAAAGGGATGTCAGGTAGACCAGATAGGGGATCACGGCCCAGATACCAAAAAGAATTGTCATGCGCAGCGCTTCGCTGCCGCGTTCGGTACCCACGATATAATGGGCGAGAAGGGCAAAGGTGGGGAAAAGCGGCAGCAGGCCGGCTATATAATAGTTACGGGTTTTGGCGAGCAGCGCAATCAGCACCACCACCAGCGCGCGCCTAGCAAGGCTTTGAACAGCAGCGTCATGACAGAAAGTATAGTCGGGGAACCGTGGCAAGAGTCTACCACGGTGCCGCAAAGAGAGGTAAGCGGGCAAACGATCGCAACGACAGACGGCGTCCATCTGTCGCTGCCCCGTGCCGCGGGCGTTATTGGCGATAAGCGTGGGTTATCTGTTTTACGGTACTGGTAAAAACGGCTTGTTGTTGGGGTCATCAAGCTGACTAATGTATTTCTCCATTTTGATGATGACCTTACCGGCATCCGCTTGTCCAATGGCTTTCAACAGCAGCGACATCATCGCCTTCATGCAGTTGAGTTCCTGCGCGAGAACTGCGGTTTCGCTATCGGTAGTAAATTCAACGTTGCCCATTATTTTCCCCGTTATCAGTGGTCATTACGACTGACGTCGCGTTAGCCGGACCGTTACGCGTCGACGTTGGACGCCATGTACGCCGATTATAACAGGTTTTGTTTTATAAATTTAACTGGCGTAGGTCATTTATCCCGACGGAATGCGTCAGGTTAAAAAAACAGCACCTTTTCTGCGCGCTGCCCGGCAACCGTCAAAGGTGACGGATTAAGAGGAGCGGCAATATATTATAATAAACTTTAAAGTTTGAATGTACGATAAAGTTAATACTAAATAAATAATTTTTTTAAAAATATGTACATGAAATGATTTATGATAATATTGCCTGAAATAGTATCTAAAATTAACATTATAATTTTTAAGTATATTGAATGATGGTGTATTCATTTTTTAAACAATCCCGGCGCTGTATTGGAGGCGTTGAGGGGGTGAGTTAACAGAGTAAATCGGCAATTCCCGACGGCTGCGCGAATTTTGGTGAAATCTCCTTGCGGTGCAATAACCTATCTGTCTAAAATGAGCCTGCGCAGGCGACACTGCTGAATTTTCCCAGTATAAGCGAATAATCATTTTTCTTTATTTACTTAAAAGCTGTAATATTAAGTCTTAAATATTTGATTCGTTTTACATCACTCCCTCTTTTTGGAGAATTTTTCTTTGATAAGCGTTTTTCTTGTTGATGACCACGAATTGGTGCGCGCAGGGATACGACGCATTCTTGAAGATATCAGAGGCTTCAAAGTCGTTGGCGAGGCACACTGTGGCGAGGATGCGGTGAAGTGGTGCCGCAACAATTGCGTCAACGTCGTGTTAATGGATATGAATATGCCGGGCATTGGCGGCTTAGAAGCCACGCGCAAAATCGTGCGCTTCTCGCCGGATATCAAAGTTATCATGCTGACCATTTACACAGAAAACCCATTACCAGCTAAAGTGATGCAGGCCGGGGCCGCGGGGTACCTCAGCAAAGCCGCCGCGCCGCGCGAGGTGATCTGCGCCATTCGCGCGGTCAATGCCGGTAAACGCTACATCGCGTCGGATATCGCCCAGCAGATGGCCCTGAGCCAGCTGGAGCCGCAGGCGGAAACCCCCTTTGAATGTTTGTCCGAACGGGAATTACAAATTATGCTGATGATTACCCGCGGGCAGAAGGTCACCGATATTTCGGAGCAGCTCAATTTGAGCCCCAAAACCGTCAATAGCTATCGCTATCGGATATTTAGTAAACTAAACATCAGCGGTGATGTAGAATTAACCCATCTGGCCATCCGCCACGGGTTGTTCAACACGGAGATTTTATTAAGTAGTGACTGACAGTTTCAACGCCAAACAATTCCTGAGCACTGTAACCAGCCAGCCTGGCGTCTATAGCATGTATGATGCGTCCGGTACGGTGATTTATGTCGGCAAGGCTAAAGATCTGAAAAAGCGCCTGGCAAGCTACTTTCGCGCCCAGGTCGCCAGCCGCAAGACCGAAGCGCTGGTGAAAAGCATTCATCATATTGATGTTACCATCACCCATACGGAAACCGAAGCGCTGCTGCTTGAACACAACTATATCAAGCTGTATCAGCCGCGCTATAATGTATTGCTGCGTGATGACAAATCCTATCCCTTCGTTTTTCTCAGCGGTGACGCACATCCGCGTATCACGTCCCATCGCGGTGCCAAGCATGCGAAAGGGGATTATTTTGGTCCGTTTCCCAACGGTTATGCGGTTAAGGAAACGTTGGCCCTGCTGCAAAAGCTGTTTCCGATTCGCCAATGTGAGGACAGCGTGTATCGCAACCGTTCACGACCGTGCCTGCAGTATCAGATTGGCCGCTGTCTGGGGCCTTGCGTAGCAGGACTGGTCAGCGATGAGGAATACCAGCAGCAGGTGGAATATGTGCGCTTGTTTTTGTCGGGTAAAGATCAGCAGGTGCTTAATCAGCTCGTGGAGCGGATGGAGCTTGCCAGCCGTGCGCTGAATTTTGAGGACGCTGCGCGCGCACGCGATCAGATACAGGCGGTGCGTCGCGTGACGGAAAAACAGTTCGTTTCCGGTGACCGGGAAGATCTGGACGTCATTGGCGTCTCCTTTGACGCCGGGATGGCCTGCGTCCATGTGCTGTTTATCCGCCAGGGTAAAGTGTTAGGCAGCCGCAGTTATTTCCCGAAAGTGCCTGCCGGTACCGAACTGGCGGAAGTGGTACAGACGTTTGTGGGTCAATTTTATCTCCAGGGCAGTCAGATGCGGTCGCTGCCAGGGGAGATTCTGCTGGATTTCACACTGCCAGAAAAAACGCTGCTGGCGGCGTCGCTAAGTGAGCAAGCGGGCAGGAAGATTCAGATCCAAACGCAGCCGCGCGGCGATCGCGCCCGTTACTTAAAGCTGGCCCGCACGAATGCCGCGACGGCGCTGGTGACCAAACTGTCGCAGCAGTCGACGGTGCATCAGCGTTTGGCCGCCCTGGCGGAACTGTTGGGCATTCAGGCAATCAACCGGATGGAATGCTTTGACATCAGCCATACGATGGGGGAGCAGACCATCGCTTCCTGCGTGATATTTGACGGCAATGGGCCGGTACGCGCCGAATATCGCCGCTATAACATTGAAGGCATTACACCCGGCGATGATTATGCCGCCATGGATCAGGTTCTGCGCCGTCGCTACGGTAAAGCGTTGGAAGAAAAGAAAATCCCCGACGTGGTGATTATTGATGGCGGTAAAGGGCAATTGGGAATGGCAAAAGCGGTTTTCGAGCAGTTGGAGGTCCCCTGGGACAAATCGCGCGTGGTGTTGCTCGGCGTGGCAAAAGGGGTGGATCGCAAGGCCGGCCTCGAAACGCTGTTTTTGCAGCCTCACGGCGAGGGGATGGCGCTGCCGCCGGATTCACCTGCATTGCATGTGATACAACATATCCGCGATGATTCACACAACCATGCGATTACCGGCCATCGCAATAAACGTGCTAAGGTAAAAAATACCAGCGCGCTGGAATTGATTGAGGGTGTGGGGCCACGACGCAGACAGTCTCTGCTGAAGTATATGGGCGGCCTGCAGCCGCTACGCAATGCCAGCGTCGAAGAAATTGCCCAAGTGCCGGGCATTTCGGGCGCTCTGGCAGAAAAAATATTTAATGCGTTGAAACACTAGCGGCAATGTAGCAACATGCTTATAATTTCCACTCCGGCCAGATAGTTACCAAAGTACTATGCAACTGAATATACCGACTTGGCTTACCCTGTTCCGTGTCGTCATGATACCGTTCTTTGTCCTGGCCTTCTATCTGCCTTTCAAGTGGGCGCCGCTGTGCTGCGCGTTAATTTTTGTCCTGGCGGCGGTAACGGATTGGTTTGATGGCTTTCTGGCCCGTCGCTGGAAACAGACCACCCGCTTCGGTGCGTTTCTCGATCCTGTCGCGGATAAAGTGATGGTCGCCATGGCGCTGGTGCTGGTGGCGGAACATTTTCATTCATGGTGGATTACGCTACCAGCGGCGACGATGATCGCTCGCGAAATCATTATCTCCGCCTTGCGCGAGTGGATGGCGGAGATAGGTAAACGCAGCAGCGTAGCGGTTTCCTGGATTGGCAAGGTCAAAACCACTGCGCAAATGCTCGCATTGGTGGCGCTATTGTGGCGGCCGGACGACATCGTGTCGGGGATAGGCATTGCCGCGCTGTATGTCGCGGCGGTGCTGACGTTCTGGTCCATGTTCCAATATTTGTATGCCGCCCGGCACGATTTGTTTGAACATTGAGAGAAGCGCTTTAAAAACCAGCAAACGCATCGACGATGGTTATTTTTGTATTGACTCATACTACGAGGTCAGTAGGATGCATCGCGTCGAAAGCAACCGCGGTTTTGCTAGCGTTATTAAACCAGGTGTTGTGAGTAATGCGGGAATAGCTCAGTGGTAGAGCACAACCTTGCCAAGGTTGGGGTCGCGAGTTCGAGCCTCGTTTCCCGCTCCAAACTTCGGTCGGCAGCGGAGATTTTCGCTCGCTGCAGGCCTCTGAAAGGGCCCTCACGGGTCCTTTTTTCGTTGTTGTCGGCTAAACGTCTTTACACCACATCCTTTCGTCCAGGCTTACCCGGGTACCGACTGCACGTGGTACGTGCAGCGGTTGGTGCGGCCTCTGCGGCCGTGGGCAAGCGCAACCCTGTGTGGCGGGTGGCGGGAGACGACTGCCCGATTGCGGCCGCCCTTGGCGCGTACCCGACCGGCAATAGAGCGCCCGTCAGCCGAGCGTCGATTACATGGCCGGATGCGTGGGGGCGACGTTGGGTAGTGCCAGGTTTGCCGGCGCAGGCAAATGACGGTTTTTTTTTAGCGCGAGCCTGGGTTGGCTGTAATGTAACCATCTAAACGTCTCGCGCCAAAAAAGGCTTGCCATCGTTGCTCAGGCAAGCCATAATTGCGCCCATTCCGAAACACGGAATAAATGAATTGTCTTTATGATCAGTTAGTTGCAAGGAAGTGATTCGGCAATTTGTCGATAAAACGGCTGCAGTGCGAAGACAAGCGATGAGATAAGGCGCGTTGGCAGAGTGGCCATGCAGCGGATTGCAAATCCGTCCACCTCGGTTCGACTCCGGGACGCGCCTCCAGTTTTGATTTCCCGACGCCCGGGTGGTGGAATCGGTAGACACAAGGGATTTAAAATCCCTCGGCCTATGGCTGTGCGGGTTCAAGTCCCGCTCCGGGTACCACACAGAAAAAACCATAATAATCAGTAAGATGTCCTATATTAGTCACCGTCGTCAAGGCGGTTTTTTTTCGCCTTGAAATCGGCAAGTGGCAGCAAAATGGCAGCACAGTGGCAGCAGGGCATCAGAGATAGTGAATCAGTTGCTGCGCTTCATTCCAAATGGATATCGAAAGTTTCGACGTTCATAAATAGGAATTTCAACCCAAAAAAGGCTAATTATTAATCAAAAATTAGCATTGTAAACTTTCAGCCTCCTCTTTTTCCTC
>QVOB01022314.1:0-42966 GCA_014839585.1 Pseudomyrmex concolor
GTAACTATAATGTTTATCGGATTCTTAGGACACGTCAGATTACCGGGGCGAAAGTTGTTGTTATTACCAAAGTGAGAGTTCCGGTTTAAATGAAGGTCCTGCGTCACGACAGGGAATGTAATCCTCTAAAGAGGAGAATTCTTTATATAATTTCATGAATTATCCTCCGCGATATGTCCGCGCGTCTTTGTAACGGGAACGCGCGTTCGTAGACGACAAGAGCGTGCGATTTCACCGATTTTCTCGCGCAACGCGACTGCACGGCGCCGGGATTGATGTCGCGTTTCCTGTTGTTTCCGTGAGACGCGATTTCCACGCATCTCGTGCGCCTCTTAGACTACGTTCTCGCACGAGAAAACACGTGCTCTCTTTCTCTCTCTCTCTCTCTCTCTCCTTCTCTTCCTTCTTCGAGGGAGCCTCTGGGCCCTTGACAAGCCCGTCGCGCGCAAGATCGTCCCGCGCGACGTTACACTTTGCGTTTCATGCAGTCGATCACGTATAAGCAATTTCCTTTAATGGGAAGATGGGGATCCTCCCGTTGCTTTCTAGAGAGCGATTACATTTTTTATATGCACGCGAGGCCGAGAAAAAAGAAGGAAAAGTGTTTAACCCGCGAGTCGCTGGCATCTTAATGACGGATAGTCGAGTGGGGTTCTTAATGGCGTTACAATTTATATGCCTGAACTCGAAAACAACGTTGCTCGATATGTAGGTACATCCTTTTTTTTCGTAATATATATAAGAGAGGAAGAGCTGATAGCGAGAGAACCGGCGATTCCTTCACCGGAAAATCGTTTGCATATCTCGGAGCGGAGAAGCTTCTCCTCTCTAAAAAACTCATCTCGAACGCTTCGCCAGATAGAGGCCCCGCTGCGAAGTGAGAGATTAAATTAACGTTAATATACGCGGGAGACCGTATCCTCTTTGCTGGAAAATTATAAGCGATCGGTTAATATCATGTAACAACACGTGCACACACACAATATTGTAGATATAAAAGAAAATTGCGATGATTAACTCACTTTGTCATAATTAATGAAGTTAATGGATCGAGAGTGCTCGAATATGCGGATCGTCGTCTCGTACGTGAGATGAGCGAGAGGAGACGATTATCGCGTGTACGAGAGCGACGGAGCAATTACAACTTTCCGGGGGGAACGACAGTAAAATATTCTACTTAGTGAGAAACGATTTGTACACACGCGTGTTACGTAATTCTGTAAAAATATAATTCCTCTCTTCCTCTTCGTTGTTACGTATATGATTTTTTGTGAAAAAATACGATGTAAAGCCGAATGAAAAACTAGAATCTTCCATCGCGGAGTTTCAAGTAACAAAGTAGCCTTAATGGAAAACATTTTTCTACGCCACATAGGGGAAGTTTAAAAATATGTACGCGCGATACGGCTATTAAGGATTATATCTCGTGTTAAAGCGACGCGTTTGCAAACGACGTAGAGTAAGTGGAGTAAGCATGTAGGAAATCGGACATAGAGACTTTTTCAAAACTGGCGTTGTCGCCAGTGACGACTGACAAGCGCGGAAAGAAACAGAAGACCACGGAAGCGCAAAAAAAAATTATTGCATCAAGTGAATAAAATAATAGCGTACTTTTGTGTGAAAATCGCTATTGTCAGCTGCTGTGTTCAAATCAATGACCTATATCAGAAGTTAATAAACATGAGGCAGTGTTTCTCAATTCGAGCTTTCTCGAAGACAAATAACTGGAACGAATACTGATGTTTTCCTAGAATTTCTTATACATTCCAGTTTATTTTTCTCGTATACGTTTATTTTTTTTTTTTTTTTGTATAATGAAATTGATAGAAAAACAGTTGCTACGCGCAAACGCACTTTTACATACTGTATATTTTTTGAATTAAAAATAAAATAAAAATTTTAAATAGAAAAGAAATAGAAATAGAAATAAAATAGAAATTCTAAATCCAAAGTAAAAATTAATTTCTTTCTAGTAGAAATTGTTAAACAACGCATACTTATTAAAAAAACAACAATTTAGTATCTAAATTTTGATTAAACTTGCAAAAAAGTGATTTGTTTTGAAAACAAACGTCAAATATAATTATTGTCTGGCAGATGAGATGTGGAACTTTTGCAGCAGCAGTGTATTCATGAATGAGAGAAAGAGAATCGTATTAATATTTATGTTGTTATAATTCAACGAAAAGATATACGAAAGGGAATTCCCTCGACATTTCTTCGATTCGGCAAAACCTACCGTTCTTCCATTGACAGTCCACGTCACGTTAGCTGGCGGGTATCCCGCCGGTACCGTGCAGTTCGCACGTACAGTATCACCGACTGCATACCGCATCTTCTCGACCCGCAGCTCGGGATCGCCGTTCGGCAGACCTGAAAACCAAAGTGTCTTTTCAGCAACGATTGGACGCGATTGGTGCGCGGGTTTTTGTCGCAGGTAACGGAGACACGTTCGCCTATTGTTACGTCCTTTCGCCGATTAACAAAAACAGTCTTGGCACCGCGAAAACGTCGTAATAGTTCGATCGCGGAATCATTGTTCGATCACTGTTAAAAAGCGTGCCACGCGGAAATTGCGAATAGCACTGTTTCTTCTTACGCTATTTTATATAACTTTGATCGCGGCAAAAAATTCTCTTCAAGACAGAGATTTTCGACATTAAAATCTGAAATAAATCTTTGGTCTTTTAGTATAAATGTTTTATGCGCGTAATTAATTGTTTTACTTTAGGAAATATTTTTATTCGCCAACTTTGCTTTTTAACATTTTGTTTGATATATTTTCTTCATAAATCTATATATCGTATTTATTATTTGACGTTCATACTGACGATTGTTCATGACACATACATAGAAATGGTACGATGCTAATGTGACTCTTATCCGTGAACAATGGGGCGAGGATTTCCGTTTCGTGCACGCGGCGCATCTCGGGGGAAATTGAATTGAAGGAGCGCGTTCGCCGGTGCGCTCGCCGTAAATTAGAAGTAACGTTTCCGTACAAAGTCCGAAGGCGCGCCTTCATAAATATAAAACGGGCTCGCATACTTCTATTCAAAATTGTCCCTTTTCGGACCGTGCGTGTCGAGATCAGCGCTTGGCCGCGATAAATCGACGCGTAGCCGTTGTAACATCGCGCGGACGTTTCCGCGAACATCATCGTCATTAAGTCCTAGATTCATATATATATATGTATATATACATAAAACGTATCATGTACATCTCGGGGGATCATTATAACGTCCACAGAAGGCAGTCGATTCCTCTTCGCGGCAGGTAGTCGCGGCGAAGCTGTCACGGAATTGTCTCACTTCCTCGCGACGACTTCCGCCTCGGGGCCGCTCCTTCTTCTCGCGATCCTCTCCGTGCGGTCGTGTCTCAAGGACACGACCGAAGGATATTACCATTTCCAACGTGTGCAGAAGCGGGATAGATCGCGGCCGATCGCGGCCGTGAGAACTGAAGAAAAAGAAAAGCGCGACGGGGAGGGATGAAGGATATGCGAGAGGCGAGATTCGAAGGGCCTCGATCTAGTATCGAACTTTTACGAGCGATCGGCGCAGAGGAGGCAATCACCTCGTCCCTTGAAAGGAGGGAATCGCTACCGTGTGACGTCGTTAGGTCGACGCACGACGGTGGCGGCGGCGGCGGCGAGACGGTGAGGAACGGTGGGAACGAGACCCGGTCTTCCTCTTCTTCCTTTTCGTCGTCTCTTCCTCCCGCCACGAGATCCTTTTCTTCTCTTTCTCTCTCTCCTCGCCTAACTGCGTTTTAATTGGGCGCGATTACGATGACAATACTAGTCGCCGTAGGATAATCAACGATAATGAAAGGCGAAAGACGTGCCGTAGATTTAAGTGAGAAAGAGAGAGACGGAAAAGAGGAGCGTGAAAGGAAGGAGCGGTAGCGCGGTTAGAACAGTCGTGGACAAAAGAGCAGTCGAAAAAAAAAAAGCTTAACGGGTCACGATCGAATTCATCACCGAACTCTTTCGCTCGCTCGCTCGCGTATTTCCGCTTCCCCTGTCGGCCGTTAGCTGCCCTCGAACGAGACGATGAAATGTTTTTATTGAATTTTAACAATGCGTCCCAGATGGCACGGAATGGGTGTCGTTATACACGAACAATTCCGCAAAAAAGCGCTGTCTTGCGGCCGATTGGTCGCAGCAATTATACGCGTTGCAAACGGGAATTATACGTGACGGTATCGCCTTGCCGAAACAACACGCGCACGATTACGGCGAGAAGGACGCCGAGAATGACGACGACGTTGTGGCCGATAGGGGAAGGTTGTATAGCAGTTATAAAATTAGCGATACCCATTTAACGCTTTGATGGCGTCAAATGGTGAAATTAGCGGCGGCTTTCACGCTTTTTCAGCACCGACGTATCAGACGTAATGGGATGGACGCGAGATTCAATAAGCATCGTCCGATCGACGAGTTCTGACTCGTAGACAGGTTTATTGCGCGCTGTTATCAAGGCTAATGACGCAGGTTTTTTGTGTCGTCTAAGCAGTTGCTAAGGAAGTTGCTACCTGTTAATTTGTAATTTCCCTGTCACGTAGCGCGCTATACCGGTTCCGCTTATATAGGCGGAAACTTTGTATTTTATATCGCGCGCTTCGATAAGTTTAGGAAAAAAAAAAATCACATTCTCTCTTTTCGATAGAGTTCCGCGAGTCTGATAAACGTGTGGTAAGTCCCGGAACTTATTAATCATTATCGGGACCGTAATCTTATTATAAATTTTCGAGTTTATAAGTTCCGCGGACTCTCGATAACAAGTATTGGCTCTAAGCTTCATAACGTGTACGGATTTTACGCGAACCCAATATATAGTTGTTGTCTTGATAAATAAATATTCTTGCGTAAGCGGCGTCGTAAGAGGTGTGGTATCAAATCCACGCTTTTTTTTCAAAAGGTACGATTGCGTTCGCGTGTATATTATAAACATGCCGGAAAATTGTTGCCGGCATTCTCGTTTCAAAGACTGCTGCAAAAATTGCGAAAAACATATACACACAATTGAGGAAAATACACTCCCGGTTTAATTTGCAAATATTGTGCGACGCAAACTGAAAATTTGATACCACAAAATGCACTCATTCATTTGCTATAAAAGTCATGAAAATGTAAAGTGAAAAAACATCATTCTAATTCTACATATACAAGCACGCGTATACCTATATGTAGGTATACGGAGCGCATGTTTGGTGGTCGATATTTTTTTTTGTCTCCACTAGATTTTCGAAATATCAAGTGCGCACAGAGTTCACACTCCACGAACTTTCCGCTATTGTCGCGGATATTATTTTGCTGAAATTTCGGTCTTCTATTATTGCAATTAATCAATCCGAGTTTTCAGTTGCGCATTTCGCCGAACGATGATTCCGCGACATCGCGATATTTTTTTTTTTTTTTTACCAGGCGTTTTGTTGCGCGGGAGAGAAGAGCACTCGGAGAACTTTTGCGCTTTCGCTCGCGTTTTTATTCATTTCAGAATTCATAGTGTAGCCTCAATATTTGTTTAGCTACACGAGCTTTCCAGCTCTCCGTGGCGCGCGTGTATCATGTTATTTTCGCTTAAATGTAAACTGTGTTTCTTCTATAATACTTACTGGCTACGTGCATGTAAGCAGAAACCATTATGGTTGTAAAGTCCGGAGCGTCTCCCGAGACCTCGCAGCGATATGTGCCTGTGTGGCGAGGCTGCAAGTCCTTCAGGACCAGTCGATGTGTGTCGCTCCGATTTTTCTGAAACGTCATTGTAAACGGCGTTCAAAATAATTTCGGATAGATCATAATTTCGCAGAATCATAAATTTCGTACACGTATATTTGATACTGTTACGGGAAATTATATTACTCAATATCAACATCAAAGAAATCTGGTAATTATAATGTTTATGTTATTTGAGGTCGTATTATGCAAAATGTCATAAATATACATGCTTATATACTTCACGATCGTATTAAACTGAAACGTTTCGACGAGTAATGCGCTTTACATTTTAATCCCTTCATTCGCGACGGGGTATTATTTATTACCGTTTATACATTCATTACATTAGCATTTTATTGCCATTTATTGCAACGCAATTAGATATTCATTGCCTAATTTCATCAAATACCATTAATAAAAGCATGTACGCACGAATAAAACTACATGACGGTATCGTGCAATAATTAGTTATAAAAACCGGTTATGTATCCAGTTGTTTTTTTTTTTTTTTTTTTTTTTATCTTCACAGTAAGTATCTTCACAGTAGTTAATATCATATATTTTTCATTTCATACATGTATACTCCATGCAAATTAAAAAACTGTCTAAAAATCTTGCAAGATAAATTACATAATTACACAAGTCATTCTCGCAATATTGTTCGCAATATTTTATACGTTACGCCGATATCGCAGCTACGAAGACGGTCTTTGTGATGTTTCGTCGCTGCGTGCGCGCGCCAGCGAAACTACGCCGTTAAAAAGATCAAGATTAATAACTGCCTTTTCAGAGCGGAGAGGATCAAACGAGAGAGCAGGCGGGCTCGAAGATGGGAAGAAAAAAACGGTCAGAGAGCGCGCGAATTGCGCCCGGATGAATGAATTACATATTATTTCGATTTGTAAAAGCGGAGACAACGACGCCGCCGAAGAGAATCTCTACTGAATTTTCAGTTAATTTAGCATCAACCGCAGAATTGACCGAGCATACGACCGGAGCTCCAGCAAGTGCCATTTATTGCAAATCGATCGCACTTATTCGCCCCGCTTTGACGTCCTCGGCGGCGCTCGTCCGCGACAAACAATACCTCGCTACAGAGGATTAATTATATGTTGCCGGTGGCAGCGTATAAATCACACAATTAATTTTCCCGCGGTTTGCTTCATGTTTGCGGCGTCGACACATATACGCCGGTATCACGGACGGAACCGGATTACAAAAGAGAATTGAACTAATCTCCGGAGAGAAGACGTCACGCTTTGAAGACGTGCTCTTCAAGAAGTACTGAAAGAGTACGGTGAGAACGTCGAAGCTATTATGATGATTTGACTGATCGGTTTTTCGCTAGTAATTGGAAAACGGATACATATCGTCTTTTCTAATCTTTGTTTTTTAATTAACGATTGCAATAAAATCTACATAAATGTAGACTTGTGTGCGGAGAAGTGTGTAAGTTGACGTACTCGATTAATTAATTTGCGTTTTTTTGTTTTGTTGGTGTCGCGACATTTATTCGCTGATCATACCGCGAAACAAACAACAGTTATCAACTGATAACCGCGAATAATCGAGCTCTTTGTGCCGCGCGTTTATTGCGAGAATTAGAGTAGCGGCCGGACGCATCCGCATCGAGAATTAACTGACACGTTCGTGTGTGTAAAGGCAACAACGGAAGTAGTTGTTTATCGTTTTACTTCACCCTCCGGTTACATAATGTAACGAATCAACAATGCCCGGTTTGATACGCTCACGCATAAATTCATCGAACTCGCCCAGCAATGTTAATATTGTTACCATCGTTTCGCAAAATACGGAGCGAGCAATCGCGAGGCTTGATATTCTCCGTATCTGCCGCTCTCTCCGCTCATCCCCTTTCCTCTCTCAACCGTTCTCACGCCCTTCCAGCAACCCTCTCGCGCGCTCGTGGTCGCAGCCGCAATTCTCGCGCTATATTTCTCTTCTCCCGCTATGGGAGTGCGTCGCGATTTATTGGCCCGAAGTGCTGTCCGTACTTTCCGCCAGTAAAATCTAATTGGAAAACCATCGCGCGCACGAAAGCGTCTCACCTGCCGAATCGTGTATTGCGGGAACACCGTGCGCGCACGGCCACATAAAGTATTTACTACGCTGGCTTTTTCTTTTTTTTTTTATCCAGTTCGCTTCCAAAAACGTTGATTTCGCGACGATTCACTTTTTTACTAGCTACACGCGTGCATGTCTTGCGTAAATCGATTATCGCGTAATGGATTGTTTCTCGCTGTTGTTTTTTTCTCGCCGAGATGCGCGTATATCGATTAGTGTTCTCGAGTCGTGCGATTTCCCGGAGAATATTCAAACTTTAAAAATGAGTTTACGAAACATCTCTTTACTTTTTGTTTACATAATAAAGTTTTAAAGCATGTCCGCTAATCGCGTTGCTTTTTTGTTTAATTAAAGAATAAAGCGGAAAACGTAATTGTTTTTGTGTTTCTGTCGCGGAATGTGTTGAAGTGGAAAAAGCAGCAGGTGATTTAAAACTAGAATACTTTGAGAGGCTGAATAAATGCTTTACTTGTGTTTTAATACGGATTGAATAAAGCTGTTAGCTGCGCTTTAGTTCGTTCGGACAAAGCTTTAACAGCTTTTTTTTTTTTAACTCGCTCTCCGAAAACGTGTTGATTTTGCAACAACTACTCTTTCTTCGTTCACGTTGTACGTGCGCAACTTGAAATATCGCGGAGCAGATTGAACATTTCTATCTTTGTCTCTCGTTTTTTACCTTCGTCGATGCAACGGCACGTAATCGACCGCACGCGAGGCGCCGATGTCGCAATAAAGTCAAAGCTGTCTTTGAAACACCGTATTAACAAGTTGGAAATGCAAAAAAGATATTTCTTTGAGGACGAAAGAATCTTCTATTTGGGAGAAAAATTCTACGCGGCACGCTTCGAAACCGCGTGCAATATTTCTATTTAAAAAGTTACCGCCGCGTTTTAAGTGATGAAGATGAGCTTTCGCGTAGCTTTTCATACAAATGTGCGGTTGATGAAAAGTGGATTACCGGACTTTTTGCGGCGGTGGCTGCGCGCGCTGGTTAGCAGAAATAATATCTTTTATGTTAATAGGCGAGAGACATCTATTACGCAAGTGAGAAAAATCCGAGAATATACGTAGTAACTGAATTGTTTCCGAAATAATATTGAAGTTCATCGCGTTTGATCTGTCGTATATCTATACTAACTTTGCGCGATATTGTCAGAACGCGACGACACGATGGTTGATCGACATTTTTTATATCTGAGCCGCACATCGCGCGCAAGTTAAAACTATGAGCTATATACATACATTGCTCTTGTATTCGCGCGCGATAACTGTAGCCGCTGCTGCGAGTTGACGTGGGAAAACATTGGGTCGAGTTTTAACGGGGCAAGCGACGGTTTTTTGAACGTTTAGATTGTCAAGATAAAGAAGGAATCTTGTGTATGTAACGGCAAACACACCGCGTTGCGGAATCGCGATAAAATTCCGAGATTAAAGGCGCCATCATCGCGCGGACGAGAAAATTCTTCCCGCTTTACTACGTAATTTACAGTCGCTTTTTATTAAATACTGAGAATATCACCCTTGTATTGCGCGTTTACGCGCCCGCGCTCTGTGTTGTTGTAATGCGGCGCGGTCACGGTTATTTCGCAAGAATATGTATTTTCGCGCAAACGCCACGCTAACGCGCTCCATCGCGTATTTATTAAACGTAAAATAGACGGCGGTTATAATTTCTGTCACCCGGTGAATAATGACGTTTATACCCCGGCGTTGTATCTCGTTGTATATTCGGGACATACGATAATTTACTTTATTCGTATGTGTGTGTATTGCGCGCGATGTACTTCTTTGATATTGCTGCAGCATCGCAATATTATTTGCCGTGACTATTTTGTCATTAATTTTTACATCACGACGATATTGAAATGAAATATCGTGTGCAAATACTTTTACACGGGAAGTACTGTTTTTTTTTGTCAAAACGCCAGCTTTGAAAATATATTTGCTTTTACATACACACAAAATAAATGTTATCTATAAAAATAAATGTTTTCGCGTAATAGATGCGTACGGAAAAAGAACGCTGTACGACTTTTTCTAAAATCGTTGCGCTAACGAGTTTCAAATATTCAACGTTGAAACACATCAAAGCGTGTTAAGGACGGCTCATCGCCATTTGCCGATATCACAGAGGAATTACTTATGCTTGTTTTACGCGACAATGTATATATATGTATATATATATATATATATATGTATATATATATTGTATATATATATATATGTATCGATATATGAGAGAGTATGTATATCGTTAAGCATTCAATTGAATTCTAAAAAGTTTGCCGTATAAACAATAATTTTTATTGAATTAGTCGCGAATGACTTGGTAACGTTTCAATCACCGTAACGTGATGTTTGACGTTCATCGCAAAATGCGCATGTGTGATCGAGCAGAAGATACACACAATGAGAATAGGATTTCGTTGACCGATCGCGCTATATATGCGATATGATAGTATCGAATTTTAATTGACGTGGTTTGGATATTTTTTTACAGATCTTGAAACTTCAGCTATGTGTTTGTGTGTACGTATATATGTGCAGCGACAATTTCTTCTTCATGCCAGATGTATACGAGCTGCGAGTACATTCGTCCACGCCATATATATATGGCACGCAATCTGCCGTGTGCTTCGCGTATATGTTATAGCGTGTATGCCATTTCGTTTTGCCCGATATTTACTGTGATTCTTCTTTGTGAAAAAAAAGAACGAGTCAAAACGACATTTTTAAGTTGCGCGGAATTGCGACAGCGATAAGAATAAACTCGCAAACGTCGTGAATAAAAATACAATTGTGAAGAGTTTACAATTTACATGAAGATCTCTGTAACGGCAAAAAAGAGAAGACTAGTTGACGAGAGAGAGAGCTTTGTGAGACTGGTCTAAACTTGGATGCGAGTTTCACCACCGTTTCTTGGCGAGTTTTTGACATTTTCACGTCAGGTGCGGAACGTAAAAGTTACCTTACTGAGAAAAGTAGGAGCCAACTTTTAACAGATACGAAACTGTAACAGAGCTTGCGGCTTGAAATAGCCCGATTGCGTGCGTAAAACTATAGTGAGAAACTAGAGAAGCATGCTTTTAATGATTCCAATTAGAGATAGTTTATATAAATAATAGGATTCTATGTTTTTCTCGTGGCATCACGAACGGATGCGCAAAAAAAAAAAGAATTAGCCGCGTTGCATGCTAAATAATCTCTCTCTTTAAATATATATAGTATATATATTAAAAAATAAAATATATATATACTATATATATTTTATTTTATTTATTACATATAATCTATAATTATTTATTATATATAATCTTTAATTGCATTTTATTATAATAATAATTATTATATACAAGAAGTACAATTGTGCAAATTTGTTCTTTCAAATTATTTTTGAATTTTTTACCAACTGTTCACTCTTCTCAGGATTTTTTATTTTAGAATATGTTCGAAAAAATATTTCAAAAAATGAACGCAGTTTGTGTCGGTGGACACATACATTGTTGATTAAATATAGAAACATACCTGTCTCTCGCAAGAGATCGAGCTTTTACCTGTTTTTCAAATGAAAAATAGTGTGCATCACTCGGAAAAGCATTAAAAAAAAAAAAAAAAAAAACGTTTATATTTGTTTTTTGATGTCGAGAACGTCTCGTAGAACGTATTACTTACCAGAACTTTTCCTCCAACATCTCCAAATACTCCGATCGGTGGCATCTCCTTGGGGATATATCGATAAAATTCCTGGCCCTTGTACCATTTGACAGTGTACAGGTCATCGTTTTCTAGGTCGTATCTACAGTACATGTTAACCGTCGTGCCTGCTGCCACTGCCAATGGAATTTCGATCGACACATTCTTGAGCCCATAAATGCCTAGAAACCAAGATGAAAGTAAATTTACTGTTACGTAATTTAATTGACCCTAATTGAGAGAAGATACATATTTTACTTATTACTCTGAATTTATTTGTCTAATATTACTGAATATTTTGTGTTTATCGTGCAATTATTGTTGCGTGAATATTTGATATACTGAATAAATTATAGGCAGTTTTTGATAAATTTCATTTAATGTCAAAGATAAAATGTACAAGTTGTTTGTTACATTAATTTAACGTTATAAATCTTTAAAATAAAAATTGTAACGTACCAAGTGTTTTGTGAAAGCATATAAAATGTACTTTTTGAAAATTTAATTCATGTGTCAAGTGTTTATTGATAGCAGCAGAACATATTTTGTTAATATTAACAAACTTCAAGCTTGTGATCAATCGTAATAAAATATTTATAGTAAATATTTATATAACTCTGTATTTTCTGCAGTAAATATGTAGTTCCTGTATATTAATTAATTCAAGTTCCTATATACTAATTCATTATTCCTACAGTTACATTACGCTTTTTTTTACATCACATTAAGTATTTAAGAGTGGCATTTAAAAGCGCATTTCATGTGATATTTATCATCGAATACGTCTTTTACTGCGTGTTTCATTGACGCATAAAACGTCGACAAATTTATATACGTGAAAATCAATATGTTTTCTGAACGACCTGTTATTTATTACGAAGTAAGAAATAATGTTCTTGAATTTAGACTAAGTGTCGCGCAAGAATGTTAATCCTTGTAATTCTCTTTTAGTTGACTTTTATATATTAATAACATAATAATTCATCGTTACAACATAAATCTAGATAAATGAGTATCTTATTTGAGATCTCAACTGCGTTCCGATATTTACTGCCAATACTAAAAGTCTATAATATATGTCACGTGAATTATAGATTTTTAGTACTGACAGTAAATAAAGGTACGCAATTCTCATCTCATGTTTTATATATATATATTATTTGTTAGAAATTATTTTCTAGGAAAGAAGGAAAACATGCATCACTTTTTAATTAACTTGATTAATTTGCTTGATCTCAATGAAATTATGAAGATAGCGGTCGTTTCAGTATACAGGATATATGCCTATATCCTATCTATATCGTTGATTACAGCGTGAGGTTTTTCATCGCGAAAAAGACAGCGTGTTTTCCTGCCATTTAAATAATTGTATCGAAAAATTTTATCTCGCTCCGAGCGTAGATTAAATAAGACAGTAACAGTTTCGAACAACAAAGAAACAACTTTGTAACCAGAGCTCAAGTCTTCGAACCAAGAACCACTTATTTTTTTTCTTTTCTCCTAAAACAACGAGTTGCGCAAGATGCTTATCTTATAATAACTTAAACGAACAAGTGCTCAAACTTTCTGCGTAATCCTGCCAACGCGCTATCGTCAACGCCGCTCGCTCTCGAAGAGATTACAAGCGGCGAACGAGGAGGGCGTTTTGCCAAAAAACACTCGGAAAAGATCGCGGCAAGTAACGTCACGGCCGTGGACTTTTAAGCATCCATTTGCGCAGTCGTCTAGATTGAGTTTGAAAACTTATTACTATCACAATGTAGTACTTTTGCCGCTGTCGTACATTATTCATCGGACAAATTCTTAATTAGCCCTTGTGTGATCGGATCTTCATTAAGAGATTATTAATTATTTAAATAATTATCTTTCTCTCTCCCCCCCCCTCTTTTAATTGAGTAACAATTGATAGAAAAAAAATAGAAATCTACAACTGGCGGTTTATTTAATCATATAATTCACGAGAAAACTGTTTTATACACGCAAGACGGTCTGCGATTTACTGGGTGGTCTGTTATGACTTAGTTAATTAATATGTATGCAGAGTCCACGCTTCGGGCGTTTAGCGGTACAAAGTATCAAACATGTTAAGGGGTTGTCAGCACTGTATGACCGAAAAGCGTTCCACACAGAAGCGCTTGCCGACGTGTTACCGTGACGTGCGGCAGAAAATTTCCGGCCCTTATCAGCGTGGCGCCGCGAGAAATCTGCGCTGCCACTCACCCCCGTCATCATTGTTCCGGCTTAAACGAGAAGAAAAATTCTGAAGGCGGGCGAGAGAGAGAGAGAGAGAGAGAGAAAGAGAGAGAAAGAGATTATACAATATATTTCGCACGAGTTTGCGGGATCAGCGACACCAGATCAGATGCGAGGCGTGCCGTGGACTAGCTACGGCGGACTAGCGCAAAAGTTTGGTCATTAATTAACCGTTTTTCGGCACACCCCCCGCCTCTAATTAATTATTTATGACTCGAGCCGCCGGTAGTCATTGTGCTGATAAAGTAATTAAACAATAATTAATCCGAAAAGCAATTAATCGGGAAATTGGCGGAGAGAACAGGAAAAAGAGAAGAGGAGAGAGGAAGAAATGTCATGGCTCTCGCGGCAATAAAATGTCTCGTATAAATGTGTTATTTGTATTTTGCATAATTGCGACTTTTAAATCGTACGGATTACCATTTCGCGTGTTGCAATTATTAAATTATAACAAGAGTATCTGAACAATACGAATGGTCACACGTAGCACGTTCTAATAAAAACGTGATACAACGAAAGAAAAATAAGTATCGTCGTAAATTCTCTATATCGCTCTTTTCCTCGCGTGTGCGGCTTTTAATTACAGCGTAATAATTGACGTCATTAGGCAAGTGCTCCCGGTTTCCTCTGACAGAACATTTCTCGGCAAAGCAAAAGTTTTTTTACTTACACAGAGACGCCGCGCGTCTCCTTATCACTAATCACCGCGCGCAGTTTTGAACTTGTCCGTATTAGAGGAGCGATGCGTAATTAGAGTCGTTAATTGGAACGTCTGTGTACCGCCGCTCTCCGAGAAAGTTCTGACGTTGTAAAGCCTTACATATGTAATCAGTTGTTTAGGGGGGATGTGTAGGGGGAATTTGCGACCGGATGCAACACATAGATCGCAGCGAGATTTAAATACCGCGCGCGTATTCGCTAATCACCTCGCTAATCCTTAATTATCCGCGGCTGCTTGCGCCAACGATAGCGACGATGTTGACGATCGTTGTTCATAGCTCGCTTCATTCGTGATCCGAATACTTCCGTTTCCAGAAACGAGGTGAGACCTTTCTATAAATTTGACATCGACAATGCGCAGTGGCGTGAAGCTCTCGTAGTGTGTATCGGACTTGTCTTAAATTATATCCCGAGAATAATAGACCACGCGAGAACTCGAGATTCACTCTGTGGCCAGATGCGCATCCGTTCTCGTGAATTTATAAATTGCGGTGGCAAAGCGGTAAATACGGACACACTGGCAAAGCGCGTAGCAAACCGCGTGCGCACCGAATATATTCCGGATAATATCAGTCGTACGTAAAGCAAGCAACAGATTGAAAGCCTCTTGCGTTAATCGGCTAATAAAGGCTGTAATAGCGGGACGGAATAGAGTGCGGCCACGTTACATACCTCGTTGTATCTCTATCATCGTGTACACATACACGTAGCGTGCGCTATACGTAGCTAATCAAGCGCTCAAAACACGCGCGGTCATTAAGTCATCAATCAAGTGTGTTGCAAGAGGATAGTAATACAAAAGTAGGAGAAGATAGTAATACAAAAAAAAAATATAAAATTACAAATAACGTCAAAAACTTGACTAACGATATAGCTGTCGTAAAAAAAAGAATGTAGAACAAAGTAAAATATAAAACAAATAAGAAAAATAAAAAGAGATAGAC
Source organism: Pseudomyrmex concolor (assembly GCA_014839585.1). Taxonomy (NCBI): domain Eukaryota; kingdom Metazoa; phylum Arthropoda; class Insecta; order Hymenoptera; family Formicidae; genus Pseudomyrmex; species Pseudomyrmex concolor. The sequence goes on from QVOB01022314.1 coordinate 15,415, forward strand.
GTTATCCTCTTGTTTCCCGGGCGCAAAAAAATCGAAGCGCGGTTGCCATGGGAACCATGTTCTTTTTAAAGTGTAGCGCGCACACTTGAATTCGCGGAGGTAATCCTAAACTCTTAATTGCGGCGTAATTACTTATACGCTCGCCGATGTGCGAGCGAAGAGTTCTCAAGAAGCCTTTTGCGCATTATGCATATCCACGGCCAGATACCTTACGGCCATGAAGTCGGAAATGCCAAAGGCGTAAAAGAGAGCCCCGCATGTTCTGAAATGAGATCCCTTTCTTCGTTCGAAAACTCAACTAAATGAAAATCCCATCCTCGCCGGGAGAGAAACGTCTGGCCGTAGAAGCTTTTATTGTTTGATGAAAAGACGGAAACGCACGCGCGCGCGCGCGCGCAGGTGGGAGAGAGAAAGAAAAAAGATATTGAAAATACGTATTGCAAAACCTTTTACCTCGGTGAGATTCTTTTTCTCTCTCCCCTCTTTTTTGCCGATCGGTACGTATATCGGATGAATAAAAGCGCGCGCCACGGACTTTTCCACGTTTTAGAACTTATTTAACAAGCCGCCGGCGCCGTATTCTGAAATTTATACGAGCTCGATCGGGATTCAGGAACCGAGGTTTTCTTTCTTTTTCTTTCTCAAAACTGTGGGAAGTTGCGCGATGAATCTAAAATCCTACTAATGAATCGGTTAATATATGATACGGATACTTTAGTTTCGTATCATGAAAATATCAAGTCCGCACACAAGTGCAGCCACGTCGAGAATACGTAAAATGATTACGCCTCAAGGCGGTGCGTATACAAAGTGCTCTTTTCCTAGACCAAAGCTTGCCTGCGAGGCAATGTAAAGTTCCATTACGTAAAACGCTCCTCACATTCGCCGCGCAAATTGCTGGCTCATGACGATTCTGTTGTGCACAATCCGTTGCAGTCCATTTGCGATCGACAGGTGATACGAGAGAGAGAAAGAGAGAGAGAGAGAGGGAAGAAGAAAGGACGCGATCTTTTTAATCTGAGAAATGGAAGCGACCATTTACGATCGACTCGAAGGTGTTGTATCGAGCATCGCGTCGATACGGCTCTAATTTTCCGTGAAAATCGAGGGGAATTGTTTGGCGTCGAAACCGAATCTTTTAAACTTTCAACGCCTACAACGATCGAAAAAAACTTGATCGGTTATGGAGACTGGAAGAAGAAAAAGAGCGGCGAGACAGCGATGCTCTCGAAATACAAGTTCCAACTTTGATACGATTTTACAGCGGCCGTAAAAAACTTTATAACCGAGCGCATATCGCTCCCGAACATCTTCGCGCGCACGACAAGGTACGGACGTTGTCTTGCATCGCACTCAAGGGGGTCTTCGATCATTTCGATTTCCTCGATTGATGCGATCGTCGGTGATGCTTCACCGATACCGTCGCTTCGACTAAAGTTTTGCTCGCGTATATTCTTTTATATCGCATTTTTATAAAAAAATCTCTCTTCGAGAACTAGAGTTTTTACGTGAAACACTGAAAATGAGATTTTCCTAATGGATTTTAAAGTCAAAGAATTAAATTCATTAAAGGTTTCTTTTGTCAGAATAATTGATTGTAAAATTCTAATGAACATCCTCCGTAATTAAGAGAAACGGTGCTACATCCAACACATTAGTTCTTACTCATCCTCGTAAAACTTGTTTTATCGACCTCTTCTTGTTATTCTCGAGATCTGCAATTAAGTAAAATGTAATCTCAGTAATGTGTACATGCTTGAGCTAAATGGTATAATACATGTTTGTGCTATTTCTCTTTCTCTTTCTCTCTCTCTCTCTCTCTCTCTCTCTCTCTCTCTCTGCAAGATTTAAAATAATTTTTCATGAACAACCTCATGAGTAATCTGTTTTCAGGATAAGATTTTAAAAGTACATCTCTTGCATCATTCTTTTCTGAGTTTTTTGTGCTAAGAAATTAAAAAGCTTGGCTGAAAAAAATATTTGTAAGTAGTAAATTAGCGAATGCATTTTCCAAGATTGAATTAATTATTGAGAAGTTTATTCTCTCTTCCCTAACGAAGTACACACATATTTATAAATTATCTTCCCTGATTATTTATTTTATGAAGCACAAGTAAAGAAAAGCTTGCGGTGTGTTTCACAAACGCAATAAATCAGACAGGAGTTATAACACGCGAAAAAACCTCATTTATTTTGACATGTAGCTCGCAAGTTAAAATTACGTACGATTTTTCTCTTCTGGTCAAGGGCGAGCCTCACAATGCTGCCGCTTGCAGGCAAAGAATTTTTCACTCTCTTCTCAATTTGTTTACGTCCGCGTTACCAAGCATCATCGCTCGGAAGAAATTAAATTATTCACACGGCGTGATCAGAGTTATTTTCAAAACAGGGTCGATCGAGAAGATTTACAAAATAGGTCACCAGTCAAAATTAGTCCTCATGAGCGAATTGCTACGCGTTGGTCAACGCGTAATTACGCTTTCGCTTCTAACGTCATAATCCGATTAGCTTACAGTGATTGGTTTTGAAACATAAATACTAGCAATTTGTTATTTTGGGACAAGTGCTGTTAAAATAAATCAACATTATCAGTGATGTTTATTTGTGACAAAAATCAGCAACTTAATGATCGATAAAAGACAATTTTTTGCATTTGAATAATAATTAATTGACGATCGCAAATGCATTAAGTAAAACTCGGTAATAATGAAATTAATTTGCAAATCTCTACGAGAGTAATTATAACTTTGCAATGATGATAGTCTCTCTCTCTCTCTCTCTCTCTCTCTCTCTCTCTCTCTCTCTCTCTTTTGCTTTCAAAAGAGAATTGGTTGTTAAATACATAATTCTCTCTATGATAATAGTTCAATTTAATAATAACTTTCCATATTACATTCTTTCTTTCGCAGTATTACAATCCGTTACGCTTTCTCGACGTACAATCACAATCATCTTTTCTCTGTGCATTACCGATAACAATCATCTTCCTCTCATGCGAGTGCCTCTAATGATACGAATAATTGTCTGGTATTTAATCCCTTACTGTTAAATTATAAATCGGCACTTGTTGCGAAACGCTTACGTTTTTCGTATCGCACCATTGTCTCGCTGAAAGAAAATGAGTTCCAGCAATTCCCGGGTAATAAGCGAATTATCTGCCCGCATCTTTCATTACGCTAGTCAATCTTCTTTTATTTCCATGTGCCAAGTGCAAACTCTCACGCGGCGAATTGCATAATACTCTAACTGCTATTCTATTCTTCTTTATTACGAATCGGTTCTTTGTTCGCTACAAACGTTCGTTCCACTTGGATGTATGCAAAGCGAATACATTCACGGAAAATAACAAATGTATTAACTCCGTCTTAGACGAATCTCAAACTCGTTTGAGAAAGGAAGAGGATTTGAAAATAGCAGACTTCTTTTTCTCTTTTTTTAGTTTTCTCTCTAAAACTTCGCGAAAGTTCATGAGTGCAAACGCACATTTGTAAGAGAATATTTTCAAAATAAAAATAGAAGAACGAGAGAAAAGAGATAATTCACGTTTATAGAGATAAGGAAACGCAAGTTTTATATTTCACTTTACTTCTTACAAAAAGAATGTATGCTATATATGACTAAAAAACATCGTGCATATGTCACTTACCTCGAAAGAAAAAAAACAATAAAATATATTTCATGCGTATTTACGTAAGATGTTTTGCAACAAATATAGAATGAACTTGAATCTGCAGCTTAATATTTAGTGTTATCAGTGGATTTATGCAAAGTAATACTTTGCGTTTAAGTTTAAGAGAATTGTCATGAGAATTGTTAAATTCATTGAGATTACTCTTTTTTAGAAAAGAAAAATTTAAAAAGTGGCGAGACTATCATCAGTGGAATAAGAGAGAGTTCGACTGTTCACACTCCAGTTCTTAATTAATATTCACAGCGCTAAACGGGAGAAATATTATAGCTTATAGTGTTAAACTTGACTTGAAGGTGGTTTATTTTGCGAGAAAACAAATCATTCATTCCGTGAGGCGCGTCTTCCTCATAAATGGTTTATCTTCTCGGATTTTCTCGCGCGGCATACAATTACGTGTCGCGAAAACTTTCCGGAAGTATCGTCAAGATTCCGGAGAGAGAAAAATATATCCTTTACGTGTGTAAGTATATTTCTATACCGAGTCGCAAGCATCTCGCCTTTTTCGCCGCGCGGGCACGTACATGCAAATATGAATTTCCCGTATTCGCCCGCTTTCAGCTGTGTAACGCGTTGTCGCAATACCGAAGTCTGCAATGCAACGAAAGGACAAGAGGGAAAGAGAAACGTTACAAATATACACGAGGAGCAAGGTCTTTACCGTCGGCTGGATCGAAGTGGCTTTGCCGCTGAGCCGCGAATAAATCGGCGGTGCGGAAAAGCGGATACGCGCGCGTTGCCTTTGCGTATGACCGTAACTACGGGTTCGCGCGCTATCTCCCGACGTCGCTAGGACGCCGTTGAATTTGTCCCGGGAAAATAAGCACGGAGAAAACCCGAATGATATACTCTTTTCCGAAACCATCTCTCGCCTTCTTTCCCGAAACTCTTCGACTGGAGAAAAGGTGCAAAGTCGCCGAGACGCCGTTTATTTACGTTTGTGCATGAGGAGACGCGGATAGCCGCGTTATTTATATATATATATATTTTCTCCTATATTGTAATATATGTATTCTAGAAAATAGAAAGAGGATTTTCAACAAGAGAAAGGAACATTATAGCGAATGTCGGAAAAACATAGCTGAAGTGAATCAAAAATTTTGTCGGAGTGAAAGTTAAAATTTAATGAGATAAATTTATTAATTTTTATTTCTTTCTCTCTTTTTATGTCGTGCAATTTTCTGTAGCTTCGAAGTACAGTTTTCGTGCACATAAATAACAGAAAAAGAATATGAAATAAACGAAATGTGTGTATCCGGCCAGATTACAGAAGAGAGAGGTAAACATTTTCTATCAAGATTCGCGCTAACTTTTTAATGGCTTTTGGCTCGGAACTTTCTATCATCTTGATATACTTGGCCCGTCGAAACAGTGTCTTGAAAATAGCAATCGACAAAGAGAAATGACTTTCGCGGTTCTTCGAACGTCGTAATAATTGGACTGAATGTTAAATCGGAATAAAAGAGATGCGCGACGAATATTTATATCCATTCGTGACACGTGCATTTTGTTACAATGCAAGATTATATAAAACATCGTCTAGGACGCGAGACAGATCGAATTTTATTAACACGCGCGTTCCCCATTTCTTTAAATATTTCCTCGCCATTAATGAAATAATCTTCGTTGCTGCACTTGAGCACGGCAGACGAGAAATACGTTTACATGAGCAGGCGGCGGAATAAGCGAATTGAATTATGCACACTATACGCATTCCATGAATTATGTATATTTACGCGCGCGTATACTCGCGTGTACACGTTTATGTGACAAATCCACGCACGTACGATATGTGACAGGAAATGTGGTGACGCGATACGTGTGCGGATACGTGTGTGTGTATTTTGTAGGATTGAGGGAAGAGCGGGAGAGAAGGAAGGACTGTGCCACAATGGATTTTCCAATTTCACGTTGTCTTCTCGTTCGCGCATCGACGCTTCCACCCGTCGGCATCATCCCTCGGCTCCCTCTCTCACTCGGTCGAAACTCTCCCCCTTCTCTCTGGTTCGGGCGAGCTTAACTTAGGAAGTATGTGCGGCATGTTTGTGTACGGCTGTGATTTACTCGCTTCTCTCTTTCTTCTTGTCGCGCGTCTCTCTCTCTCTCTCTTTCTCTCTCTCTCTCTCTCTCTCTGCGTGCACGAAAGGACGAAGTGAATCAGAACGCGAGAAGGTCGGAAGGAACGTGCGGGACGAAATTTGTCGATTTCGAACTCTCCGAGCGTGAATTCGTCGGTATACCGTCGCGGCATTCAATGTATCGCGAAACCGTCTTGGAAGCTTCTCTCGTAACACGGCTGGCCGCGGGCGTCGGAAACCCTGGGCAAACTTCATTCTAGTCACACAGAACTGATATCGCGCGGATTCTCTAGACGCGGGTACGATCTTGAAACTGCTGGACGAGACTGCCGCTGTGTTCTGTTCTCCCGATTTAATGGAGAAGGAAGAGAAGGCCAAGTTGCCTCTTATAGATAAGCCGCACGCCAAGTTGCGGATATAGCGAGGTGCGGAATACACAATTAATGTATAGTACAACGTTTATTTATTTAGGTTCTTAGAAATGATATATAAATTGCAAAATTAATATCGAAACGTGCGACAAATTTGTTATTTGTATTTATCGCAAGCTTTGTACATGTATGCGTTTGTAAAACATTTTTTCATATTGTCACATGTATATCGCAAAATGTTTTTGAAATTACTTTTTTAAATAATTATTTCTACTTTAATTTTTCAAATATCATATTTATGTTGTTTACAAACCACTGTTAAATTCATAAATTCAATATATTTAATAAAAGAAATCGCAAACTGCAAATATGTATGTACATTTGTTTTCAATAATAGCTTTTGTTCGCTGCAAGTAGCGCAAACTGACATAGACAAATGCTTGTCCGCCACTTTCGACGCCGCGGCGTTGCAATTTCGGGTAAAATTTGCATCGTTACTTCATCTAAAGTCATAACAATAAGTCGCGAAAACGTTCGTTTCTCGCGAAATAGATCAATTGCATTGGATCGATAGGTCGATTTGCTTAATGTATGTATAGGTCGAGCTTTAGGCGGAACAATTACGACGCAAAGTTGGCGCGAAGGCGCGAGACCCGCGCTGCAGTGTCGAAAATGGCGGACCAAGTACTTGCTGACCGTTTCGTTACTCTCAGTGGATCGATTAATCTACTCGGTCGCGTGTGCTTTTCGGATGTCTGCGATTGATATCGAATCGCACTTTCCATTGGCTCGCTGTACGCCGGAAAATTATGGCTACGAGAGTGTTTGCATTTTCGTGTTTTGCATTAGTCGGGACGCGCAGTTGATTGTTCGTGTGTCAAGTGCGATTAGAGACGCGCGTTTTCGCATTCGCGATCGATATCGATTACCGTCGTCGATCAATATTTGCCGAAGAATGGAGAGAGAAAGAGAGAGAAAGAGCAATAATGGTTGCATGTCGGATTTTTCGGAGTGTGATTAAAAATCGCGAATGTATTGTGCACGAATGCGTCGAAAAACGTCAAAAAAACCAAACTAGAGAAGAAACAAAATAATGATTTCGCTGCTAACTGCAAACAGTGAGATTGTTATTTGCTGATTACTTTTCGACTGTTGTAAAAAACATGCAACTATCTTTTTTATTGCTTTGAAAGCTCTCTCGGTTTAGCTGTTAAAAATTCGTTAAAAACAAAGACTTTTAGTAAATAATATTAGATTTAAATAATATAAAAGAGAGATTAATTTAGATAAAGAGAGAGAAAAATAAAGAGAAAAAGAGAAATTGATTGATTTATTGTAAATAAAGAGAAGAGTGGAAATAAAGAGAAACAGAAATTTTTTTTTTAGAAGAAAGAGAAATAATTAAAATGCAGCATTCAAGAAATAATTTTTGAATTAAATATAATTTGAAAATAATATATATATATTTATTTAAAAAATATGTATATTTAATACCTAACATGTATTTTCTTAGTTCAAATCTTTGCTTTATTAAAATTTATAAAAAAAAGTTCATCCCTTCATCGAAGGGATTTTGCAGTTAAGAGCTGCAGAACTTACGGATTTTTCTACAGATCAAACTCGAGATACAAGCTTTATACTTATACAAGTTGTGTGACGTAACATAATAACGTTAAAGCAAGGAACTCATTTACTGACATCCGCGTCAGTACATATTTTCATCGCAATACGTAGAACATTTTCTTACAATGTACCCTCTGCCAATTATAAAGTTTTGTAAAGATAACGAGAATATTACCGGGAGAATGACAATGCGCGCGGGGGATGTTTCGCCGGTATAAAGAGCACACGAGACGTGCATCCTTCTTTCTCTGTGCTGTTATTGCGATAAGAATTACTCGTCAGGATGAATAATAGTCGGGTCGCGGCGCGTTACGAGATCACAATTTCTCAAAACCTTCCCGCCGCGCCGCGCGATTCTCTTCTCCACACCATCTTTCATTTTACTGTTATATCCCGGTGTATCTTCCGATGGATTGAATAGTAGCACCGCGCAAGCGGTGCTACTAGAATTACGCCAATAAAGACACGCGGCACGATACCAAATCCGGTGCGCATACATCTTCTGGCGCGAATATATGTTTTTGATCGCGCACCGACTGTATCTCGAATAATAATGACTCGCAGTGAAAAAGAAAAAAAAACTACTTTTATGTGTATTCGAACGAACATGAACGCGGCGTTTGATATCGAGATGATAGGCGCGGATAGAGAGAAACGACATCGAGAGGAAGACGCGCTTCGTTCTCTCGGGCTCGCTCTCGGGCTCGCGTGGGCCTCGCGTTATATCGCGGGCATATACGGCGATAGGAATGCAGCAAAAAGAAGGACACGCATCCTCCGGTTCGTGTACACACGATGTTATGAGGAAGCGAGTGCAACAATAGGCGCGCATTATACTGACAAGCCGCGGCGCCGCACGGTGGGGGGATAAGGTGCAATCCCCTTATACGCCGCGTTTCTTCCTCGCGCGCGCGGTCTCTAGGTACGTGGCCAACAATGAACTCGTATTCTCATGTTTCGTCTCTCTCCCTCTCGCCGCGACTCTTCTCACCTTTCGTGATTGTTGAACCACACTTCCACACGCGGCCTCAAACCGTAAACTCGTCTGAAACGTCGTGTACGCGCCGCCAATCGTCACTCCGCTCGAGAGGACATGTTCACGGTGCGCGCTTAATTTACCACGCGCATGGAGGTCTCAAATCCGTAAAGCAATTTCTGCGCGTATTCACGTAGGAGTCGTGTGTACGAATTCTTATCAACGTTCGATCAATGGTCTATTTCATCGCGGGGAAAAATTGTCGTCGCAGGAATGCGTGTTGATTCGTTTGTTATCCGTTTGAAAGAATAACTCGGTAATTTTTTTCACATTTCTAATAACGGAGAAAGTAATAGTTTAACGTCGTACAATTCGTCTTCCCGTGAATTGACGAGATTGCAAAAGCGTGATTTTTTATATCTCGGTATCGCGAAACAGATTCATCAATGATGGTTGCGGTACAATTTCAGTTGAATAATTTTAAGATAGAAAATATTTCTTTGCCTTTTTTATTGATGTTTAAAAATCACCGAGTTGTCACCGAGAGGAATAAATATGAAATCTCCGAATTGAGAGACCATTTTTGAAAACTTGGCCGGTTGCCTGATAAGCGGAGCGATGTATACGCGAGATAGATCGTGGATAAATGAACAAAGTTCGAGATTTCCTTGCTTCAATTACGCTTCTATTAGGCTAATTGCGTATTGGATACACGAAACAGAGGCGTTTCGACGGCCAGATACGCCGCGTGTTCCACGGGTCACTTACTCTGCTAACGAACGTGTCAGCCCTGCGTTTTTGTTATTATGCGAAATTATTTTACAGCTCGCCAGTCTCGATCGCGTAGACGCTCGCGCTCCAGCCAATCGGCGCGCATCGCGTTCGAACAATCTAATCAAGGGATCGTTATATCCAGGAAATGGAGAGGAGAAAAGTGAATTTCAAAGCTCGGCAGATTCAATCTGATTTTCACAGTTAAAGCTGTGTGTTGAAAGTATCGAGAGTCGTAAAGCGTAGAATTTTCAGATGTACACAACAGTAAATATATTTTTTCTCAAACGCAGTATTTTTCTAAATCAAATTTTTTACGTTATTGTCTTTTGTTAAAGAAAAATTATGTTTTTTATTCTCACGGTCGCGCAGTGCTTTTGTCACAAATTTTTATTAAGTACACGCGTTCGCGAAAAAAAATCGTTTTGCTTTTCGCTACAAAACTATTTTTCAACACGAAGTTTTTCACCGCGGCATATTTTCGCGCGTATGTGTAGTTCCAACAAACAAACAATTTCTGTTTGCGGATGCAAATGGCTTTAAAAAAACTTCCTAGTTCAAACGCTATATTAATATAATTTTTTAAATTTTCCGAGATATGTCATTTGTCGATTGGTTTTTCGATAAAACATTTTTGTCACAACTAATTGAGATATAATTTATACCGTTCACACTTGCGCGCCCCGCAACGTTATACTCGCAATTTTCAAGTGACATTATTCAACAAAAGCCGCGCAATTAGCGACACCATTGTCGGTAATAACCGCGACAAACATACACGGTAAACTTTCTTCTTCGCGCAGCTTACACAATATTAAACACAAGACATTCGTCTCTCTCGCGGGAAGAAATCTGCCGGTTTCTCCAAAGCGGAGACGTCACAGACAGAAGCGAAATTAAAAAGAGCCGGTCGCGGACGATGGATGTAACTTCTTTCGATTACCGCGCGCGTCCCGGCCTAATGATTTTGTTCCACGTTCCATTGCGGAGTCGCGTCCACGTTTTTCTGTCGCGATCCCGATATCCCCCGATATATATATTATACGCGGCGCGCCGTCGGTTCCGCATTTCGAGCGAGTTGTACAGGAACTTCCTGGTCTTTAGATCTCTCTTTCTCTCTCCTTTAAAACCCTTAATTTATCGTTTCGCGCGGTTCATAGTTCTCCTCTCGCGTTCTGACTCGGGACTGTTCCGCGGGGGCCTCCCGCTTTAATGAGCCCCGGTAATCACCCGCGCATTCTTCGGGATTCCGGTTACCCACGCTTCGTGACGCTCTGCGCTGCGCAACGAAAGTGCGCTCTGCTTGCGTTCACTTTGCGCGATTCTGTTAGTTTTCAGGACACAATGTCTCGTACTAAATAGCCAATGCGAAAATTAATGAGACATCACGGATAAGTGATCTCTCGAGAGATAATTTCACAGTCGATATAATGCGCGGAGCGCCCTGTACTTGTAATTTTGAGGAATCCGTTTCGAGAGACAATTACGGCTTTAATTTTGAAGGAATTAACTAATTTAACAGTTAAGGTTCCTTTTGTTCTCTCTGTGCTGACGCAATTTACAAGTCCCGTACAGTTTTATGCGTAATAATGACGAACAATTGTGTCCGCTCTGTAATTTTCGGATGAGTCTCGGCTTCTTTTCTTCCCGCTATTTTTGCTTCCGCGTAGATGACACTTCATCCGAATCGTATATTCGTGGCAAACAAAAATTACTCCTTGAAAACGTGTAACTATGTTTAAAGCCCTTTTAATAACGAAATGTTTGAGATTGTACTGCGCGAACAATACTTTATGAAATATTGCACTTTGGAGCATCAAGCGCAAAGCAGCGCGTAGTTACGTTATGCGAAAAGGAATCATGCACCGTGAAATGCTCAACGCAAACAATCGATACGTCGACGACTCAGCAGAAGTAATTCAAATTTGTCAAGCGAGAATTTAAATTGCTCTCGAATAGTTTCTTTGTGTGTGTGTGTGTGTGTGTGTGTATTACAAGGTAACGTTTGAAATTGTCTTTGAGCAATTCACGTCCGATCTGTGATAGAATTAATTCAAAGCGCACACAATACCCGCGACCTCGTGGAATTTGAACGATGGCGTGACGAAGAACACGATTAAGCGCAGTTAACGCGTCTCGCAGCTTTTACGATCTCGTCATATCCCGAAAAAGCCTCGAAAATTTCCTCTCTTGATTTTCCATTGAAAAACGAAATGCAAATTGCGCTTTATTATTTTTTTCACACAATCGCTGAACACGCATTAACTCGTATTATTTTAAAATCTTTTCAATGTATTATATCTGCCATATTACACACACGAACACGCACATAGATATACAAAAAGAGGAGGAGAGAGATGGAACATGCAGTCTAAAAACATTTTTTTAAAGTTTCAACTAAATCGAAATAATATCGAAATGATTCATTTATAATATTTATATAAACTCATAATATATTTATATATGTATATAGATTGAGTATTTTTAATATTGCAATCCATTTCAAACCATTGTGACCGATTTACAATACGTGGTAATGCATAAATGAGAATCTTATAAAGAGACACCACCATCATTTCGATATTAATTATAACGAGAAACTAAATGGAAAATGCGTGAACCGTGAGCACAACATTGTTAATTAAAAATTATCTGTTTATACCGAAATTATTAAGTGCCAACTTTATTAATTAATACAGTTATACAACTGAACGCGCATACCACATCGCGGATATTCCGGTTAGGTTAGGTATTCGCGCGAATTATTTATTATTTATAAAGTTCAAATACTATGCTTGTGTAATCACAATGCTCGCGTGGCAAACCCGCAGTTTCGCAAGCAGATTTACAGAAAACTTTCGATTGTCATCAGAATTATCAAAAGGATGAGGTAAAAGTGTTTCTCGCATTATTATTTCTTGTCACAATTTATATTATATATCTCACCATGTATTAATATTCACTTTTAATATTTATTATTTAATATTTAATATTTAATATTTTTATATCCGTAACGCGTGCAGCTTGCACTGTTGATTTAATTACTTTAGCAACAGCAACTTGTTTTATCTTTACGCTCTTTATCGCGTTTCAATCCTCTCTGGAATGGAATTTGTTCGTCGCGACGAAACTTTCGGAAAAGTCGTTCGCGGGAATCGAACCGATGCACGCAGCGTGAGGTGATTAATCATTATTTTGCCACGCGAATGCGTGTCGCGCGCGAGAGAACTTTAATTGAAACGCGACGCCGTCGATTTCGTTTCGGTCGAGAGACCGTCCGAAATCTGTCGGACGAAAAGGTAACGGGAGAAAAAAGAGGCGACATCGCGCGATACACACCGTGTGCGCTCTCTGACCGAGCTGTTTTCTCACCGGCAGCGCGACCGACGAAATAACGTTTAATTGCCACGCGCGAAATTAGGACGATGCGATCGTTCGCCACGCGTTGCCATCTAAACGCGATTGCTTTCGCTTCGGATGCCATCGCGAGCTCTTTTCTGCACGCTCGTATATAATCACATATCATGAGAGTCGTGTTTTTTTTGTTTTTTTTTTGTTTTTGTCAAATCATCTCTTTTTCACTCGTCGACGCGGGTGCGGTTAATCCACCGCGAAAATGCATGAAATCAAATAGCATTGTCGTTAGCAAGATGTTAATCTCGGATATCAATGAATTATTTCAAGAGTTTCGAAACTAAATTTTCGTTATGAGACTTGTATGTGACTTTAGCTTACAAAATTAATTAAATCGAACGACACTGAAAAAAGTTAAGAATTTCTAAATAAAAGTTTCACGAGTTACCGTTAGAAAACAGACTTTCGCAACCGGACCGTTTAAAATTGTTTAAGTAACTTTTTAACTCGTTTTCTTTATTTGAAATTCTGATAGAAAGAAGGTTTTGCACATTAAATACATATTTAAACATAGGTAATCAAACAAATCTTACTCATCGACAGTTTTTCTCGAGAATATCGTACTTTTAAAGTTTAATTTTCAAATTATTAATAATTTTAATTTTTAATTATTATTAATTAAAACAGAGCAAATAACTTTTTACACACACATTGAGAGAAATATATTTTTCAGTTAAAGTTTCGACATTTATAATTGAGAAAAAAAACTGTATTATATGTTGAAAAATATATTACAGAAATAACATGTAGAGAAATAATACGCTTTATCTTTTTTTTGGATGCGAACAAGGAAAGTCATTTGGCAAATAACCACTCTGGCTACTTATCGTTGTTAGTGAAACCGTTAGTGAAATAAAGCAGAAAGATAATATTAGATAGATATAACGGTGAAGAGTACAGTTGAAAGTAATGAGAAATTACACTGCAGCTATTTGAGTTTCATTAGCGCAAAACTTTAAGGATTTAAAATCAGTTCTACCGCATTTACATTGAATGAGTCAAGAATTACAATATAACTTTTTACAATTTTTCGCCGAAGTTTTATAAACTGTAATATATAAGAATGTGTCAAACTATCACTACCTTCCTACCCTTCCTTACTTTCTGATATAGGATTTAATAATTTTCGATGTCAGTTTACAATATTAATGTACGTTGCGCAAAAATTAATTTTTCTTTCTTAAAATAAACCCTTAATCATCGCAATCCTTTCAGCACAGTCATTCGGGTAATTAGAGACGCGCGCGCGCACTGTCAATAGTTATATACCTCCGGTTGCCTAAGCAGACCGGGCGTATGCACGTACAGAATTTCCGTTGCAGCTTTGTAACAAGGAAACGTATGTCTCCTCCTTAATTTTCTGCCTCTTTGAAGTGGAGCCGTGGCGTCCGAGCGCATGATTGCATTCGTCGGTCGCGATTATATAACGAAGTAGACGAATGCACAAGGTTCGCGCGCGCGCTGCACTGCGGAAGTTTGCGGTATGAAGGTCGCAAAAGAGCTAACCACGTTCCTGCGCCACGCACTTACGCGAATGTAAGCAGCGAGTCGTATATGCTACGTTAGACGTAAGACTTGTGCGAGGGCGAAGTATACTTGCGAGGAAATTGAAAATTGTCAGAACGAGTTTCCGTTGGCGGGCCCGAGAGAGAGTCTACGTAATTATATTAGTAACCTTTCCTCGTCGACGTTGCACACGCGGTTACTAATCTCATACGTCGGGACACGTTTTCCACTTACGAATATTACGGCATTTAAGTCGTCGGTAAGCGATATATTCAATTTGTTGACCGCGAAAAAGCGTTGTAAATCGCTTCTGTTGGTATTGACGGAAAATAAATAAAAAAAACCCTTTTCTGAGAAAACTGACGGTCACGTGATAAAATCTACTGAACCACAAGTTATCTGAGCATCAATTATTACGCAAATTCGAAGTGTTTAATTAAAATTTTCTTTTGTTTCTTCGTATTTTGTTCTTTTGTTCGAAGCTCGTTGGTAATTACATTATATCGAGTGCAGAGAAAAAGAAAGAGTGAAAGAGAGAGAGAGAGAGACAGGTATTACATTACATAGTTGCAACAGCAATTGCGCGGTCAATATCTGCTTTTCATCTTCAAAGTAAACACAATGGCCGAACTGCTACGTCAACACGAGAGGATCCGCGCTTTAATTGCATAAATTTTACAATGCGCGCATTGTTGCAAAATCGCAGGAATTTAAAAAAAAAAAAAAAAAAAAAAAACTTCACGTAGATACAGACATTATTTCGTAGTCGCACCTGGTTAGTCGTCGTTGTCGTGGTGCGCGAGGTGCCGCGAAATAATGAAGTGCAAACAGGTAGAAGTAAAAATGGCCTCTTTTACCGCGGTCAAGTACTTTATTACTCGCCGGGACGGGCGAATAGCTACGCGCGCGGCCGTCTGTATTCATTGCCTTCGTGCACATCCAGCAAACAGTAGAAAATTACGGACGGGCTGTAGAGGCACGGCTCGCTGCGGCGGCGGCAACGACGACGTCGTCGACGATGCTGCTCTTGTTGAAACAGCAGTAGCAGCTTTTCAGCTTTGGAACGCGCGCGGTCGATTCACTTTAGTCGAGTTTCATCTTTAAACTGCGCGTTCCGTTTTACCCGTCAAGATCGTCGGAAAGGAAAACGGGAGGCAGAATAAGAGGCAGGATGGCCGACGGCGGCTGCTGCAAGGGTGGACGATGACTTTTACGACGGGCTCTCTCCTATATCCGTGGCTTGAAAATGGGCACGCCGAACATCTCGGCGGGACGATCTCGAGCTGGAAACGCATCGCCTCGAAGACGACGTAGCGAAACTCTATTTTTGTTTTCTGTGTCGTAGACGATGTCGAGAGACAAAGGCACTGCTCCCCGTAGTCTTTCCTGCAGGACCGCGCGGAGTGGATTGAAAACGAAATTTTGTAGTCGTGTCGCCATACATGTCGGAATGAATTTTTGCGCATACACACACGATGTACTTTCATATATGCGCCTTATGGTTACGTTTTCGGATGTGTTTTCCTTTACGCGCGAGCATGCTTTTAATATAAAAGAAATTTTTACTGTTTAATAAAACAAGAATGGAAAATGTATAACGAGCGCAATGCAAAGCTACTATTTAAATTTATTTTAACAAGCTACGTGCGAGAAAAATTATTTTTTAAATTTAACACATGTTTCTTCCAATAAACAAAATGCGCATTTTCATAAAGCTGTTTTTTATAGCTTCACGTATTATTTTCGAACATTCGTATTAAATGGAATTTTAATATAATTGCTTTAGAAGGAAGCGATGTAAAATAATGTGCGCAAAAATTTTAATAAGATTACGAGTTGAAAGCTTTGATTCTGCCATTGAAAATAATATTTCAGATCATTCTCAAAGGTTTTAAAACACTTTCTACGGAGAAAAACACACTGTAACGCCTTGATAGTTCTCTTTTTATCATTTCCATGCAGGAGGCGATATTTCTGTCTCGCACAATGGCAAACGAATTGGTTTGAGCAAATCAAATATCGGTTTGAGCTCGCTGTCGCGGCGTAGCCATTGTCCTAAACGACGACTATCACATGAACACAACGAAATCCAGATTGATGTTTTTGACCCGCGTTTTCTTTCGATCTATTTTCTAATAAACGTGACGCAGCAGTAAAAATAGTTCACGTCTATACATTCGCGCAGTTTAATAAATATGAATTTTCATTATAAACAAAGCAGCGAATTTTTAGCTTTTACAATTTGTTTGTCGCTGTATAAACGACAAAAAAAAAGAAATGATTTGAATATTGCATCAAATATTTTTTTTTTTTTTGTGCGCATGAGTAGTTTGACGCGATGTAAAACGCTGAAAAAATTTTTAAATAGATTTCGAGATATGACGGAGAAAAAAAACTAAGCTCCGCTGTGTGTTTTGTTTTAATCGCAAACATATCGTCGAACACGAGTGTCGTAAGCGAGCAGCTTTTCGATCTTTTCAGCCTCCAAGTCTTCTTTGTTCGCACAATAACTTGAGGAAAATACAGTTGAGAGGAACAAAATGACCGACCATCGCACAGAGTTGCGCGATGAGAGTTGTGTACGTATGTGTAGAAATAGACTTCGTGATTATGTACTTCGTAATAATTTGCGCGAAAGCTTTCTTTTTATTCTGTCATGAATACATAATTACATTCGTGAAAAAAAAGTATTATAAGAAAAATAACGAGCACAATCTCGACGTCGGTTTAGTATGTTGAGGATCATTGGAGTAAATTGCTGGTTCGTTTTCTGCCGCACGTTATTGTAAAACGCGGCGAGAAGCTAAATATACAGCTATTCCGCGGCTTTTTTGGTCGTCTCGCGTCGTTCCTATATAAAAAAAAAAACTGAGCTTTTCAATTTCAAACGACAAGCTCGGTTTGTTGAGCACCTTGGAAAGCGGCCGCGATTATTCAAGACGGAAATGGGGACACTAGCTCGTGATGACTTTTACGAAGCAACTTCGCCTGCAGCTAATTTCTATGGTTTGAATACGGGAAGTTCGAACGACAAAGTCATGACACCGCTATTATAAGTCAACTGCAGATGATGAAACGTTAATTCGTTCAATGAAATCGCGTATTGTTCCTTAAAAAAAAAATAAATAAATAAATAAAAATATCTTAAAAAGAGAGAAAATAAATTCCTGTTACGCAGTTAGCGCAAGTTTGTAGCATGTCACACGTAAATTTAACTAAGTATGTCAAAAGGAAAACACATTTTTTGCTAGCTTTGTTATATAATTGCGTTATAGAGAATTTGTGGAACAAAATGCTCTATATGAATAAAAACTTCTCTCTTTTTAGCGCGTAATGAGACTACAATGTATTTTTGAAGATAATTAACATTACTTACTTTTGTCTTAAGACAAAATTCATAAATTACTTACTTTTGTCTTAAGACAAAATTCATAAAAAGACAAATTACTTACTTTTGTCTTAAGACAAAATTCATAAAAAATAATTTACTGCGGCGTGTGCACAATGGCGTTTCGAGAAACAAATCGGTTTTACGCGCGTTGGAGCTTCCTTGGAAAATATACGAACGCGTCTAATGCCTCGCATCCGCATGAATAAAACCGCAATATAACTCGCGCGCCATGAATTTTCATCAGCGTGCGAGGAAATGCGTTCGCTCACGCCAATATATTTTACAATCAACAATACCGCGGGATTTTATACTTATATCCGTCCGATTTATTTTGTCGGCGAATCATTTATAGGAATAAACACAGAACGCCGCTATGAATTTTCATCAGCAATCCCCCAGCATAAATTCATTTTTTTCTTCATTCTAATTATTCGTAAGAGTCTAATTATTCCCAGCCGCGATTCCCTTTGTCGTTAATGTCGTCTCGCGCGAGCAAAATCGCATGTCCGCGAAGATATCGCTGTGTTATATTCATGAATTTTCATCAGCGACTTACGAGCCCGGGCGTTCGATCACTTTAAATGTCATTCTCTTCGCGATCATGCGTCATATATTACGGGAACATACGAGAAGCGTAGGCGCGTTTCTATACGACCCTAGAAACTCGTTTCCGAAGATTAGCCCGCCAGAATTGCCGATCTGCGGCTCATCATTCTTCGCTCAGCGCCGACTGCTTCGTCACGGAAATGCGGAATTTACACGAGCTACGTTGTTGCACCTGAGCGAGACATTTCGCACCCTCTTTCCCGGAACAAAACGTTATCTAATGTTTCATGCGCGCGATATGACCGCGCAATACTCACTTCCTCCAGAATATATACCGTTACGTATGGCGTTATGCAATTGTTGGTATTGCATTCGGTTTGCATCAGTAACGAATAAGTTTCGCAAAGAAAAAAACCTGGAACTTTTTAAATAAATAAAAACTATAATTGTAGAAAGTTTAAGATAGATTTTTTCCATTTTTTGAACTTTTTCTTAGAAGAACATTATTTACGTGTTTTAGAACATTTTTACCTTTTATATATTTTACGTAACCGCAAACGTATTTCTTGGTTTTCATATTTCAAAGCCAGTGAAAAAATCGACATCATTGTAACATTTAAAATTCGATAGATGTGCTATCTTTTTAGTTACAAGAAGAAATATTAGTTACAAAAAAGAGTTTCTATATAAAAAGGAAATGTTTAATCAAAACAAATTGATTAAATTAGACAAATTACCGAATATTTTATTTCTGCAATATTTTAAGAATGACGAGCATTGTTTTTTTTGCTACTTGAGAGAGTAAAAAATGAAAAGACGAGATAATAGGTTAACTGCATTGACAACGATTATTTCGAACATAGCTCTTGACTTCTACCTAGAAAGAGAGAGAGAGAGAGAGAGAGAGAGAGAGAGAGAGAGAGAGCCGCTCCCGATATTGATCCCAGGACACGTCTCGATTTGGCGCAACCCTCGGCGAAAAGTTTGACACCGTAAACTGGTTTAGCGAAAAATGGCTTAACTCTTGAAGTAGCCAGGGCTCCATAACATCCCTCCTTCATGCGCCGCGCTATACTCTACACAACCACAATATAGACTTGATTGTGATTTAGAGCGACGGCGGCTTGCGCTGTTTGATCCTGTAATTGAGTAACCGTTCTCACGTTGCTGTTGTACCCAATATTTAGATGCCGATCGCAACTCGATCCCGGCAAGCCTCTGACATTTAACCTGCAATATGGATGTCGTTATCTTTCGTACGTGCCATCAATCGTAATGACTAACTATACACATACCTATACACGTACAAGATTATTTCACTACAGACAAGTCAGCTTCTGTTTTTAACATTAATTAACGTGTCACTCATCGACGTTTAATTAAAGTTATGAGATTGTGTTTCATATTAAAATATACGTTATTTTAATATTTTAATATAAAAGTACACGGAGAGTTTAATTTTTTATCACAAGAACAAAACATGCAAAAATATCATCATATTATTTTATTATACATTTCAATGCATACTGTCCAGCTAATATAGTTAAGTAATTAGTATAATTAATTTTTTAGCCACGGATTAACTTCTTTATAAAATTACGATTTTAACGCGTTCATAGAAAGCTGGTGTTGATTACTAGTTGTTTTGCTATATTTTTCAGTTGTGCGTTGTCGTTGATAAATCGTGTCGCGGCGTACGCACGAGCGACAAAAATTGCGTAAGCTCATCCGACAGTTGAAATATCGATACACACCGCGAGCGGTAAACACAGTAATAACGTGTAAACACGAGCGGATGATTAACAGTGAAAATTTTCAGATGTTTTCGCGTACGCGCGTTAAAGCAAGTGTGCAGCGAACGGAACGGTTCTATGTAACTTTATCTGCCGGTCCAATCCTCGACACATATACTGTTGCCAGTAAACTTATACGTCTCACCTCCCTCCGTAATTTAACTTATCGGATACAGATGCATGTGCACGCACAAAGAGAACGAGAGAAAAAGAGAGGGAAAGAGAGGGAGAAAACAGAGTTGAAATTCTAAACCGCCTGTATTTTACTCGCACACGTATCAAAAGTCACTGAAGCTCTTGCAAGTGGATTTCCTGTATCAACGTCCAGCGATTGAAGTTCCAAAGCAAGGATTTGCGTCGCGAGAGAAATTCGTGTAACTACACGAGCCCTAGCGCGACTGGAAGGACTCAACGGTGATCGTAGATTGAGCTTACGTATACAATGGGCGGTATTATGTTCGGCTGATGGACATTTGATAGATACGAACAGCACATTACATTCGCAGGCAAGCTTTCCTCCTCTGAACGGCATTTCCTGAAATCGCCCGTCTTATCGGATACCAAACTGACTGGTATGTTTACGTCTAAATAACTCGAACAATGTCGAAGAGAACGCGCATCTAGACGCGAGAAAACGAGCGCGCTATGGTTAAAGTTTCATCGAAAATAGAATATCTCTAATGTAAGATTTATCATCTATATTAAATATTTGTGCGATGAATTAATATCGCATTATAAACCGCGCTTTCATTTTCGCGCATTTAAAAATAAAAATGTACAAAATTAAATCGATGTTTGTATATAGCAGCAATATCGATGTTTTTTTTTGTCAAACGAAATAGAGTGTTTTTTAATGTAGATTTTCATGCGCTACACGTTATGCATTTTTGCAGATTACTTTTCGTTTCGAAATAAACATTTTACAAAAAGAAGATAATGCTTTTCCTTGACCGAGATGGTTAATGAATTAATTAGCTCTGATTAGTTTGTATCAATCCCTTGTGACATTGTTCATCAACTATTACCGCGTCCTAAGGGATTGGTTATATATTTAACCGATAATTACGACATAAGCTCATATGTCGCTTGGGAGAAATTTAACTATCGATTTTACTAGAAAATGGTTATCGCGCAGGATTTTCATGTAAAACTCGCGAATTGTTCTTGTTCAATCTAATGTATAATTTTATTATTTGTTCTAGAACATTTTGGTTAATTTTTATTGTGTACATCTGCAACATAATAAATCAAGTCTCTTTCAACATTTCACACATCATGTACTGACAGTCGCGTATAAACGTCAAAATACAAATATATTGACTTGCTATTTATTGCATCACAGTACCCACCTGTGAGCTGACGTTTAATTGACACGAAAGAATTTATCGCGCGTCGTAAAAGAGAGGAGACGGCACGTCTAAAGATCTCGAATTTAATATCGTATCGTATCATGTTTATTAGAGGACGGATCGGTGGAAAGATACTTGCGCAACGTAAACTCGGACTCGTAAACATGAAATCTCACACAATGTTACTGGCGTCTCGGAAGAATCGTTACATATAGCGCAGTCGTAAAAATCGGGATGTAGCGTGTAATGGAATTCGAGTATCAAAAACTGGGATTAATAGTATAAACCCGATACAGTGAAAAACACACTGAAGACTGAAATTTTCGCGTTTCTTTTTTACACACGGTTGACAACATCGCGGTGTATTTAACCGTTGCGCGTATGTAACTTATGTATGTTGCAAGAGTAGCAACAGCGTTTGTTGTTTGTTGCACCTGACATGTTTTAACCGCGTATCAAATAATATTTTATTTATTACATTAATTTGCACGCTGTGTTAAATTTTCATGAAAGAGAACGAAACCATTTGTTTGCCAATCAATTATAAAAAAATAAAACCAAAATACATGTATAGGTCTCCGATTTGCGTCCGAAAATTTCCGTGACTGCACTACGTCAAGATCTCACACACACACACATGCACACGATAAATATTTATTTTAATACATATAAAATAAATGCGCGAATATGTATATATTTTCCTCGACACAAATTTCTCTCAAGAATTTTATATTCCGCTAGTGAATTTTTGCATTCGCAAAGCTGCTAAATCCATAAGGGTTCCCTGGTGTACCGCATTTCTATGTAATCCTCTCTCATCCCCAACGCGCACTCAGAGCTTCGTATTAAAAATACTTAAATTAAAAAATTATGCGAACTCTTCTATTTCTCGTTGCACGCGCTTTCATATATCGCGATGCGTTGCAGTATTTTAATAATTTTTTTTTTTTTTTTTTTTAATTCAAGAAACAGCGCAAAGTTTCTCAATTGCAGCAAAAGCACCTAAAAATAATTTTGCGCATCGAGACATGCGAATTGAGATTATTTTTTGTTTGATTCTCGCGCGGAAACATCGCAGGGAGTTTCTCTGAAATCGGCCTATATATTTCTCTTCTAACGCCAATATTTATCGTTATGATACGCGAAAGAGACCGAAGTACGTACGTCGAGTCGCCTGCGCCCGATTTCCGTCGATAAAACTAACCACCGTTGTGAGACGGAAACGCCGCCACGTTGATCAACGTCGAATGTATCGTTGCGGAGGTAGAAATCGTCGTCGGGGTGGCAACCCGGCGATTCGAACGGTTCGCTGCCGCCCGTCGTAATCCGATATCGATTTGCAATCAGGTAAATTTGACAATCGCGACAGACGGATTCCCGACGATTTCGATACAATGGCAGATTCGGTGAAAGAGGGGGCGGAAAGAGGAGCTGAAGAGACAGGGGAGAAAGGATAGAGTCGACGCGTTCTCCTTGTTATACGCGATGAATAGAGATTTCGAGTTTTATCGCGGAACTAGGCGCCGGCGGCAGAGAATCGTCCTCGTCGTTTGCAGCCGGAGTTTTAGAGCTGGGGTCAGAATTTATTTCAGCTGCATCGATTGCGCGCGCGAAGATGCGTCCAATGACTCGAAGGGAGAGAAAAAGAGAGAGAAAGCGCCGCGTCGTCGACGGTTAACGACGCGCGATGATGAGGCATTACGGACATATTGCCGAGCTGAACGATTCACGATCGTTATGTTGTAATTTGCGACTCCGCAGTTTCTTCGCGTCTTTGAAAACACAAGGAAAATACTCGCTGAAGAACACGCTTGTCTTTCATATTCGCCTCTTTGACAATTTCAAATCCCGAAGTGATACTATCTCTCAATATAGATCTTGAGAAATATTATAAAGAAAGTATTTTTTTTAAAGACAAATGTTTTTTTTTACTATATCTGTTGCTTGCAGACTTTCTTGTGCAGTTAATTAAAGGGAAAATGTAAAGAGAGCGCGAAAAAATACGTGCTTTACAAGTGCAACAATTTTTTTACACTAGTTAACGTAACGACTGGTCGTAAAAAGAAGGAAAAAGAGAGAAGAACACAAGGTTAAGCGAGATGGCACAACTGATAACGTAAAGAGCAACTCGTGAAAAACGACCGTTGCTTCTCTCGTCCAGAGCTTTCCTCTGTGTTCTCTAAACAAACAGCGTCTGCGTCGATCGCCGTTCAGCAGTTATCGCGCTCTTATTTCCCCGGCGCTGCCGTTTCCGCATCTTCATCATTTCTGCGACTGGTTGTGAGCTATATCATTACGCCGGAATAACACTCAACATTCTTGCGATCTCATTTATACTCGGGAAACGGACGCGCGCGCGAGTTCGATATTATCTTCCAATTCTACAACTTCGTTTTTAAATGCAAAAAATTTAAAGTCGCACGAAATTGTTTTTTCGAAATTACGTCGGCAAAAAACAAAACACGCATTTGAAATTAATTACAGTAGCTTAAGCATTAGTCGATAAAACCGTTTAGCGAGTGTACTTTTTCTGTGCACACAGAGATTTCGTGTACCTACGTAAATCCATTTACTGTATTGTGCAAATATGACTATGATCAAGGATAACAAGCGCTGTTTAATTCTGACGAGCGACAATCATTTCATTCATTCAAAACAAATAAAACGCGCTTATTTTCCTTGATCTTTATTCGACCGTACCTGAACGACCGTTCCTGACGAGCGACAATCAATTCATTCGTTTCGAACGTTCAAAATAAACACGTTTTATTAAATAACAAGCTACTAGACACGTGACTTATGGAATCTTCTCGGTTCAATTTATTCCGCCAGTTTTCAATCACCACGACCTTTGCTCTCAAAATAGTTTACTGCAAATTGAAGTGGATTATTCGTAGAACTAATTTTTATTTTGACTTCTCTTTCCCTCTCGCCTTCTCTCTCTTTTCTTTTCATCTCTCTTTTTTTGTCTTTTATTCGGAAATGAAAGAGTGATATCGCTGTTTGGAAAAAGGATTTCAGCCGGAAGTAATGGTAATCCCGGCGATTTCCTTTCAAATGTGGCTAAAGTTCCGTAGGAATCAGCAAGGGCTTATCGAGGTTATGACACTCGAAGTTACCCTCTGTTACAATCCCGACGCTCTCTCCGTCGCAGTTCTCTTGTGACGTCTGCTCAACTCCGAAGTACTCGGGAGAACGTCGCCGGTGAGAGATCCTCATCCCGGTCACTTATCGGTTCGGCACGGTTTATATTTATTTATGAATTCTCAGCTTTGCACGTTCCAGTCGCGATAATAGCGTTGTAACGATCACCGAGCCATCCAAATCCTCTAAAATCTCGAGATTCTCAAGGGAGACGAAACTTTCGACGACGTGTGACCGGACTCATCCTCCCTCTCCTTCACGTCTCTCTTATCCGCTTTCGCGATAATCACAGTATAGTGATGATTTGGACGGTCGAGTCGATATTGACGGAGCATAAGATAAAAATATCTTTTGTAAATGTGCAATTTTCGATCTTAATTTAAGTGTCACGCTAAAACTACAAAAGTCGTCTTAGAAAATATTTTAAATATACAAAACGAATGATATTATTTTCTAAACTAGAAGTTATTAGATTCTTTATTTGTTTTCTACTTCAACGAGGAAAATATCATCTTGTAGTTTATCATTTTAGCGACATAATAAAGTATACGTCGAGTTCACATTCGAGAGGGTTTTTTTTCAATCTTTATTCCCTCCACAAGTAGAATACGCAAAAAGTTTGCATCTCTTGTTTCAAAACACTGTGTATGTGCTTGTGCGCGCTCGTCTCGTGGCAAAATCGCGGCGGAATACTTCTCGGAAGAATAGCAGAAACGCAGTGTCGCGGCACTTTGAACGATTTGTTTGGGTAGGTAGCGAAGATCCTTTTCGACGGGGCGAATTGCTCGCGTCGAGCGCACTGCGAGGCATTTTATCAAAAGTTTAATACAAACGCTAACTTTCTTCGTTATTCTCTACCTTCCTTCCGTCAACGTTATTCTCGCATAATGAGGGTCGGGGGAATATTATTTTACGAGAGAGACGCGCGCGCTCTCTCTCTCTCTCTCTTATCGCCGTCGCTTCTGCCGTCGCCGCGCTCGCGATAAATCGGCTCGAGCACATTGTGCGTCGCAACTGTATTTCGCTCGCGAATGAATATTCCCGACTATTTTCTTCTCTCACCGGCGTCGCACAAACGCGCTGGAAAAGATGAAAATAATTCGAAAATACATATAAGAACGAGGGGATCGGTCGAGAACGATGTATGCGCGATACGTGATGCTCCAGAAACCGAAAGATAAGTGCGAGAAGAAATGGAAATTTGTGTGAAATAATTCAAAAGCTTTCCTAGAAAACGTCAAAAAGTCACTGAGAAAGAACGATTTCTGAGATCGGATAACGTGCCTGTAAAGTTGCACCGACCGTGAGAGAGAAGTAGATCGTTAATCACACATCCTGTTTGCGAACTTGTAACGTACGTTAGTGGAACGATAAAGAGCTATCTTTCCTATCTTTGACGTTAATTTGTTATCGGCATGTTCAAAGCGCTTTTATGTGACAATCAAATTAGAAAACTGTCGAATTAATGTATTATTTAATATCAGAGTATCAAATTAGAAATGTTTTTTCTGAATCTCACCTCGTATCGGTCGTTTGTGAAAGTAATTTTTTTTTTTCGAGAATACGTAATTAATTTAAACAGTCTCATATATTTATTTCAGTCGAAAAGTGGATTTATCTTTTATGACTGAGTTCATAAATGGTAATTGAAATGTTTTTATGCAGGCAAACGTCACTCAAAGAACTTTATTAATAATAATTGTTTCGAAGCTTTGGTAATCACGGGGATTTAATTATGATCGCCGTTTGCTCTTTCTTCTCTCTCGTCCTTTTTTTGCCCATACTTGCCGCGTCCTCTCGTTTTCTCCCTCAAAAACTGTTAAGTTTGTTTTGCGTACATTTAATGAGCTCATTCTCCACATTACGCTCATTAACGGTGTTTTAATTAAGAAAGATGTTAAACACCGCACGACGAGATTATCAATAATCGAAGCTTCAATATTCTCTTAAAGAATAAGCTTTAATTGTATTATATTATATTAACTATAAGAATAAGCTTTAATAATAATCCCGCCTGCAAGATCTTGCCTTGAACTTCTGTTGTACTTTGGTGAATACTTCGTTTTCTTATTTTCTCATCAGCTCTCCATTCGCGATATTCTTCTCTCATTTCGCTTTACGCGCATTGTATTTATATCCACGACAATTAGCATTACGATATATATCGCGATAAACATTTTACGGAGAAAGATTTGTGTAATATAATTCTTCGATTCTGTTAGTTTTTTTTAATAGTTTTATTTCAGATAATTAATTATTATTAACTAATTATATGCTACACACGTATTCGTTATTGCTGAAATATTTCAACGATACGACAATTGTACAGCATAATTTGCAAAAAATTGTGCGATATAAATTACGCAGAACGTCCATTTCTCTCGCGAGCGCGCGTGACTGCTCCACAGTGCTCATTCACGTTTAAATTGCATTTATGCGATAATTAAAGCAGATATTAACCGTCGAACGAGGGATGCTTATTAAGCTCCTAATGGAGAAAATAATTTTCCGTCCGAGAAAAATGGTATCGCCATTTAGCGCAATCATATTAGTTCTATAGAAATTAATAAAGTTTCACCTCATTTCTCTTCAGATTTTCCTAAACAGTTTTTAATTCAGTTTAAAAAAATAATTGCAATTTATACATATTTGATATAAAGTCGTATCATCTGTCGCAAAGAGAAATGTGATTAATAATAATTTCAAGCGTGTGTGTAGAACATCTTATTGTACATATTCTAATTGCACGTTGAGAACAAGCAGTAAGCTAGCTTCTGTTTTGTTATCTTTTATCGACTTCCTATGCACATTCTATTATCTCTCTTCCTCGGAAGCGGCCGTTTCCAGTTACATGATATCTTAATAACGCGTCTGTACGTTCTGCACTCACGGTCGCGAGCGA